>BMAO01037946.1:159704-177104 GCA_019973975.1 Trichonephila clavata | reverse complement strand
ATCTCTTTAAAGTTCTTTTTTTCATTCGATATGTAGCAGTTCTTACTTGTCCTTGTAGGAATTTAATTGAACCAGGCTTAATACATCGAAGCACTACCAAATTCGAATGACCAGCGTCCACGAAGCTTAAACCTTTAAACTTCAAATTCATAATGCCCTTTTTGTCTCCCATCAAACTTTCTTACCTCTTAGGCAACTGACAACATTTTCTGGTCGTCCTGTATCGTCCTGTTGTCGGATGCACAACAACTGACTTCGCCAGACGCTGGCTGAGATTCAGGTTAGGTGCAGCTGATTGTCCGTGAGGAAGATGGCCGACCCACTCTCCATAATGGCGTTGTTGAACAGCCTTGGTCAGTGTGACACGCACAGCAGACTGATGGCGATAGACCCGCACTTTGACCGTGGAGGGTGATTCGATTTTTGTCCCCGCCAAAAGATTCGATGTTGTCATTCACCCACTGAAGAGCCATCACCATATCATACATGCCTGGAAATGGAAATAAGAAAAATTACATTTTGGTTTTAAAATCCTTTGTAGTGCTTTGTATCCCACTATTACGCTGAAAACTTATAACACGTGAATTTTTTTAATTAGAAGATAATCTTGACAGAGAAAATAGTTTGTGCTCAATATTTACAATTACGCGTGGATTGCTATAACTGAATTTCTTTCTGATTTTTAGGCTTAAGGCTGTCGTGGCTTAGGCTTAATGTCGTGAATGAGGACTCAAACTTAGAGAACATTTTCAAATCACGAAATATCCAATTTTAACATAAGTTCCGTGTCCTTTAAATTTCAAGATATTGTATAAAACATGTCAATTCAAAAAAGGATTTAAAGAAATGTATATCCGCAAAAAATTATCCTAGCTTCCGTATTTTCATCGGTGCTATATGAAATTTATATCACTGTTAATAACTCAAAGAAAATTCAGTGATAATGCAAATGAAAGAATTAGTTAACTTAATTAACAATGGAACTCGTTAATCTCAATGGGTAGCCTAGTGGTTAGAGCATCGGACTCCAGACCGGAAGACTTGGGTTCGATGCCCGAAGTCACCAAATGCCCACCGAGTGCACACGGAGAACCTGCTCGTTAAATCAGTGGGTTCGAATGGTGTCCCATCTGTTGTGTTGTTCCGAGCAAAATCGCACTGTCACTTCATGGGGTCTCAAAGCTTAGGCTAACGACATGCGTAAAATTCTAGCCCTTACCCGCGAAGAATTTCGTGGACCTGGATCTGATGTTACTGTGGATCAGGTGGCATAAGCAACAACAACACTTGTATTGCTTATTATAATTTTTGGTTAAGAATTTTATTTACAGAAGAAAAACGTTAAATGTGTTCACTACTTTCTTTGCCTTATACAACAAAAATTAATTCTCAATGTTTTCTTTGCATCCCTAAGCAACGCTTTTCTAATTCTTATTCAAAAATGTGCTCCAAAAACTTTCGACAACAAGAATTAGAATACCTGTAAATAATAGTACTTAGAGCATATATTTCGATTATATATACTTTGTTGTACTACTTACCACGTTTCCCGGAGCCTCTTCCGAGCCAGAGGTAAGAAATCCAAATAGTCCCAAACGATAATTGATGGCCACCACAATCACGTCCCCATAAGAGCCAAAGGACTTGCATCATATACATCCATTCGATTGGATCCAAAAGTGAATCCTCCTCCAAAAATCCAGAACAAAACTGCCAACTTACTTCCTTTTGGCGTGGATTGGCGCAAATATGTTCAAATAGAGACAGTCTTCACTCTTACCTGGTTTAGAGTCATACCAAGGAAAAAGGAACTCAGTTTACTGGACACAAGCTGGTGGCGTTTTGTTGGCTTGGAGAGTTTCAGACCAGGGTTCTAATGGAAGGGGTTTCTTGAAGCGCAAATCTCCAAGAGGAGGTTTGGCGAAAGGTATACCTAAGAATGTTTGGACAGGTTGCGACTGGACAAAGCTGGTTGTTCCTGTATACGGCCTGATTTCGTGTCGACTATGAATGGAATACATTGAATCCTTATAACCACAAATATTAAGCAGGAAAATGCAAATACCTTCATGACTTGTGGCTTTCCTCTTAGAATTCCAATCTTAAGTTCAAAAATAAGTGTAAATATATATATTGATTTACCTAAAAGAGAGTTCAAAACTTCTTTTGTTTAAATAATGAATTTAGAATATATTTACAATCATTTTACAATACCATTCTATGTTTTGCCTATTGTCACATGCTAATTAAGACCATTTAAATGCATGGTTTAAAGCTTAGGAGTTCTTCAGGTTTTATCTTTGGATAAATAGAAATTTGTACAGGAAATTTCTTGTGTTCAAACTCGACTTGTGTCAAAACTTGAAAAGGGTTTTTTCTCACATTTTAAAGCGCTCATTTGAGCTGAAAATTTTTATACACTATTGTTTTGGGTAACAATACGATAATTTAGTTATAATTCATTAAAATTAATTATTTGAAGGATTACAGATACAAGCCACGTTGGCTTCATTTATAGTGACTTGGGTCAAAACTTAAAGAGATTTTTTCCCCTCACGTTTCAAAGCATTCAGTTGAACTGAAATTTTATACATACGATTTTTTTGGATGACAGTACGGTACTTTAATGAAAATCAATAAAAATTGCCATTTAATGTTGGGATTCTCTGTCATGTGTATATACATATTTATATTAAATGTAACTTTAATAAAAAGTAACTAAAGAAATTTTTGTTGTTGTTCATCTAAGTAGAATTGACTTAATTTTTTTTATATTACTTGTTACTTGAGTAATATTTATTATAGTTCTTTCTATACTTATTAAAGTGTGCAAGATCCTCGAAGTATTTCCTGTTTTTTTAAAGTCAATTCGAGTTAATTAATAAGACTTTTCAACAGGTGGTAATTACAAAACTTGAAAAGGAATAAAAATAGTATTAATAATTTAGAAGTACACTCATATCTTTTGTCGTACGGCAGAGAACTCTGCAGGGCTGAGGCTATTCCTACAAAAACCGGCTCGAGATACCTAGCGAGGAGGAGTTTTAAGAGGTCTTAGGAGTGATAATTTGTATCTAGAGAGAAAATAGAAGCAAATTTCGATTAGATGTAATTCATTGAGGTTAAAATTAAATAATTTTTGTATACATTATTTATAAGCGAATGAGATTTCAATAAAGTGTAAAATATTTAAAATATAATCATAATTTTAAAAGTTATAAGCATATGAAAATAAGAAACTTATCAGTCAGAAATATTAATTAAGTTTTACGTTGTGCATATTTTCTAAAATAATTGCTGTAATTATATTAGATATTGTTGATTTGTAAAGTTAAATATATCCTTGTTACAAAGTAACATTTTTATGTAAATAGAATAATAAATAATATTTTTTTAAAGCTCCCGAGACAAAATTAACACCTTTGAGACCCTTAAGACCAACTCGGGACGATTCTGGTCAGCAAATTTTAAAGTCTCTGCTCTACTTCTAACATTCAAGACAGTGTAATATTATTCGTTTAATTCAGTCTTGAAATCATTAAAACAAGTTTCGCAGCTTTTTTTTTTATCCGAAAGCATACTTAAAAGGAGATGCACGCATTTAAATTGGATTAGGCTTTTTCTCTTTTAAAAAATTAATAATTTATTTCTTATACAAATTTAACACACATAATTTTAATACAAGAACGGTAAAGAAAAAACGATTCGACTTACCAAAAGCACGTCTGTTATCAAAGTGTTGGTTATTTAATACTTTTATTGAGTGAATGCAAACATAAATAGACATTATTTTCAATTAATATATTCGAAAAATAACACTGCTAAGTCATTCAAACTAATTTTATCCTTAACCGTATTCACGAAATCCTAAAGCTTCGATCATTTAGCATAATTATATTTCTCATTGTTTTCAAAGATTTTTTGAATTGGAAATGAATAATTTCGAACAAAATGCTGATGTGTATAAATATCTATTAATAAAAATTATAATACGCAACAAAAAATGAATTTATTTGTACGACTTTTCCTTAATTCCGATATAGAATGCGATAGTATCTACTAAGTTTAGATTTTTAAAAACAATATTGAGGAATATTTGTGTATTTTGGATTTCAGAAATTGTGCAACATAAAAAGAGCTTCTAAAATTTCTCATGATTCTAGATCACAGGTTCCCAACCTTTTTCGAACTGACGCCCCTTTTCTAGTATATATTTCGACACCGCCCCCTTTTCTAGAGAATATTTCGATACCGCTCCCTCCCACTCTAGAGAAATAAGATGCATGGTGAGAATAAGAGTTAAGTTTTTAAAAAATATCCTGTATTAATAGAATATATATTTTAATTTTTTTTCTAATACCCCTATTTTTTTACTTGCGAATCTGAAATAGTTATTTCCACAAATATATTTAAATGTGTAATATTATATATTTTAGTCATAGGTAGGATACTGTTGGAATTGTGAAACGCTACTGAATTTTTCTGTATTTAAAAGAGTGGAATAAAAGTTTTAGCTTACCTGTTATAAGGACAGGCGTTTTGATGATACGAAGTAATTCATAATAAACTATTAATTTTAAAATAAATATAAATTGACAGTTACAGCCTTTAAAGAATCACGTTAATTCCTAGTTAACATATTTATTTATGTTTCTTGGATATTATACGTAATGAAATGCAGTGGACGAAGCATTTTTCCTACTGCTTACAGACAAAGAAAACACGTGCACTACAGAAATTAAAATGCTCTATATCATTCAATTTGATGAAGGTCTCAATGTAATGTAATCTTTAAGTTTTTCACCCATCCACTTCCGAACTACCGAAGTATGTAAATTTTCATACACGTGATATAGAAATGACTTAAATACATGCAATCAACTTAAGTAAACAGTATTAAAGTTTACTTTTGTTAGTACATAGTCAGCGTGTTTTTTTTTAGTCTTTTTTTTTGTTAATCTGCCCAAGCCCCTCCATACCATTTCAACGCCCCTAATTTTCTTCGTGTCTCTTACTGCCCCTCTGAAAGCCTCAAACGCCCACGTTGAGAAGATATGTTCTAGATTGATTGATTAATTGTTTAAATAATGTCGTATTACAAAACAATACAAAAGGTATTGGCAACGGACCTAGTAATTTGATCCCCTGTCAAGCGACGAGACGACACCTGAGCTGGAACCCTACTCTTCAAACTTCTATTGTCTCTGGATGATTCTTATCAACTCGGGAGCGATCGCGCGGGAGTCAGAGTCACCCCAGGCTCCCGAAATCGTTAATTATGAGAAAACTCTTTGTTTGTTACCAATGACCTTGACAGTATCCTCCTATATGACAGCTTTCATGGGAACTAAAATGTATTTTTCACATATCTCTCTCTTTTTTGGGAGTGGCAAACGTCTTTCTTAACGTCTTGAGGTGACTGAGTTCCCCGCGCGACCACTTTTATTCCAAAATATTTTTTTATGAACATACTATATTTTCCCCCTGACCCAAGGTTGTGGGTTCGACCCCGACCGAAGTCGGGGGATTTTCGTGAAGCAGAAAATCGACATCGGTCATGTCGTATGATTATACGGCATGTAAAAGATCCCTAGAGTGTCTATTTGGTTTGGGAGCTCTCGATAAAATTAAATATTAGTACAGGTTCGCATCGTCAGAGCTCAGGTGCCTTCCTCTGGGGAGGAAACTGGGCGTCAAAACTACCTGCAGCGATTGGTATCAGCCTATATGGCACCGCACCAGCTCCTGAGGATGTACTAGGTCTGCAATGGTAAAAATACCAATCCGCAGCCCCATTGGATAAAAAAGATATTTTTCCCCTTTGAACAAACTTAGTGGTTTTGATTCCTGAGTTGTACGACTTATTATGGTTTATAAATGTAAATGAGCAGAATATAAAAAAAAGAAATGGGAATCTGTAATTTCTATTGAAGGAAGTTGAAACTGATCAAGCAAGGGAAGAAGAGCTTGCTGAAATAATGCACATTAATCATGATGGCGAAAGTAAATTTGAGAAAAGCGATGAACATGAAGCGTTTGAGTTGAAAGAAAAATTTTCAAATGCTACCTAAAAAACACCATCAAGAAAAATATGAAGCCATAAGTGTACCACAAGACAAACTTCGCCCTGTCAAAAAGACACAAGCAAGAAAAGGTTCAACATGCTATGTGTCATCAAAGTCATGTATCATCAAAGGACAATAACACTACAATAACTTGAACAAAATATGACAGTTTTGCCTGCAAATAACATTCCTGTAATATTAGAGAAAAGTGTGTGCTGTCTGTGTGGTCCTTTATTAAAGTTACATTTGAAACTTCTTTGTTCAGTTTGATTGATGTCCTTAAAAGTATAGGGAAGTATACTTTCTTTAGTTAAATTATTCACTGGAATTACAATTTCTACCGAGTACAATTAAAATAATTATAAAAAATATTGTGGGGTGACTCAGTCACCCTGCGTGACCATTAACGTTAGTATCGAGTGCGTGCCTGCTCCCGGGTTAATATGCTTTGGAAACGTTTAGTATATCAATAATTATTAATTGTTATGCTCTTCTACCTAATTTAATATGAAATAAGTATATAATCTGCTGTATTGTTGTTGCTGCTAATCCACCAGAGACTGGTGAAGTCAGACAAGATCCATTAGACCCAGTGCCGATTTAAACTCATTTCGGGTCCTGGGTGCAGAAGATCTACAGGTTCCCTTGGCACTGGAGGATCTAAATTTATATATAACCAGGATATCTGGTTAAGTCCAGCTTAACCAGGCCCTTCTGAGACCCTCCAGGCTTCTGGGCGCCCACACCAAGTGCCCAATGGATAAACCAACGCTGATTAGACTGTTGACTCCTAAAAAGTCGAGCTCAAGAAGGGAATCCGTATTGGTATTTTTGCATGGAAGATCCGTAAAACTCAAGATGTGCTCGGGAGATGACTGGTCGTTCTGACACTTGGCGCAGATAAAGAAAATCTTCAGAGTGCAATAAGGGTGGATCTGGTGTCTTTCTTAAATATCCAGATAATACAACTTCAAAGCCCAAGGTCTCCGCAGGGCAAATTGCTTCCAACTTCACGTGTGAGCTCATAGCGATTAGGACAGCCCTAGATATTTATCTTACATGGACAGATATCGCTAATTCCGATGGCATCATTGTTCTCTCCGATTGTAGATCTGCTCTTGAGGCCATCAAGAAAGGCTCACCAAGAAATCAGTTCTCTTTTATTTTCCATTGGTGCATTGGGCTAATCATGCACCCTCCAGAGGATCCCGGCCCATGTTGACATCGAAGGGAACGAGACGGCCGTTTTCTTTGCCAATGAAGCCAGAACACTCGAACCTGTAACTTCTTCGACTATTGTCTTTGATGCCAACGCAGTCGCAAAACAAAAGCTCTGCTCACACCCACGAAAAAAAATTCTCGCTGCCAGAATTAAATTATAGCCGAGAAATAACAACAACAATAACCTGACGAAGGACAAAGCATTTTAAGGGCATGAAGATTCTGCCTGATGGATCCAGATCATATGTGGAATGCAGGCACTTCCCAGTCAAGCAACTGGATCCCAAACACCTTTTTAGCTGTCCTTCCATTGTTGGTGCCCTTTTTATAATAGACAATGCCTACAGCATGGACATCCTATACTCGGATCGTGCAGTGGAGGTTGCCACGGCAGTGATTCACGCCTTTGGCAATAGTTGGCCTATATCTTTATTTTGTTATATACACCTTTGCACTCTGTCATACACGAGAACAACAACAAAGAAAATCTTTTTGCTCTCTGAGAACTTAAGGACCATGATGTGACCACTGGCACTACGTGAGAGCGTTGAATGGGAGCTTCTGTCACACTTGAAGGATTGAACCAGACCAGTGTATTACTCACATACCAATCATGTTGCCTCCACTCTACCAAGTTCTGATAATTTTTTCAGCTAGTATAATTCCAGAAAGGAAAGGGGGGAAAGTATTGAAAATTCCTTTAACTGGTAGGCTTTAAATATTCAATAACGCGCTTTTGAGTAACAAACTCAACAGAAGGTAGTTTAATTTAAGAAAATACTCCTTTCATCAAATTATAAAAATGAACGTTTATTTACCAAAACATCATCCACGAATTTGAATATTAGAAGTAACTTTTTTATGGAAAATGCCAAATTCACAAGTCATAAAACAATATTATTAATTCAGTGATGTTTGCTTTTATCAGTGCTGTCGTTTATGTGAACCTGACACTCGCAGTAGTCTTCATTTCATTTCACTTTAACATGAAGATTTACGAAGAATTATTTTGCATTTAAAAACGATAAACACGCAATAAACATATTAAATTAATTAGGAAATAACAAATTTTACTCAACAATTACTATCAATTAGGACTTAACAGATGACTGTTAACATGAAGCAGCAAGTTCTCCGAATTCGATATAGAAGGAAGAGAAATAAAATGGCATATTTAAGTCATTAAGTTCGATGAAAACAGATTTTCTATTTTTTTTATTATTTTAATTATACGCTGATTTTTTACAACTCAATGAGTAAGCAGTTCTTACCAAAAGGATGTTTTTAAACTGGAAATTTCATTTTGTTCTTTTATGTATAATTCAATTTATCATGCTATTGGTAAAAACTTTCTTCTTAGACTTGCTATTTAACTTGCATGTAAATGTCATCTTCAGAACTATGGGATCGTCTCTTTCTCTGCATATATATTCGATCAAACTTGTTTTAAAACAAGGGATTGAGACCGCATAAAAAAATTGATGAATTAGTTTAACAAAAATACTTACAAATATTTTTAAAGATTTATTTTCATATGGTAGATAAGAGCCCCCCCCCAAAAAAAATGTTTACAATGGAAGCCTTATGAAGTGACCGTGGTAGCCTAGTGGTCAAGGTAACCGGATCGTGGTCGGCGTGTCATGAGTTCGAGCTTAGTACTGCTGAAGACGGAGCGATGCACGTTCAATCTGTCGAGAGCTCAAACGTCCTCCTGTTGGTGTGGTAGTTAGGAAAGAGGGGGTGTCGTCCTCGTCATTTGACGTACAAATTTACGAGGTCTGTCGCCAAAAACCGTCGAGTGGTGACAGTGTGACATTAATATTCACTCACTTCCAAGCCTTATGAAATTGCTTTTTTTAAAGCTGAAAAGGCTGAGAAATATTTGAAAGAGAACTGACGAGAGTAAAACTGTATATTTCTAAAGATACTGCAAAAAATAATTACTAAAACTCCCCTCCCAGTCCTACCCTCCAAGCCCTTTACATAACTACATCGGATAGATTTCTTATAATAGTCCGGAAAAAATTATTTCTGCTTCTTTCATTCTGTCTTGCGTACGGTTTTAAGAGTTCTTACGAAGTGAGATATTAAACACATAATCGAGGTCTTCAACGCAGTATTCTTACATATTTAATATGATTTTAACATGATCTCTATAACAATGCGTTTAGAGATAATTCAAATATTCATCCAATTATTAGAATTATACAGTTTTTTTTTTTGTTTTTTTTGAACAACTTAGCAAACCTCGTTGAAAATGTCTTAATGGAGATGTCATTTTTCTTTCAGATATAGGTACTCGTAAAACATTTAGTTACAAAATCCCTTTTCCCCCATTAAGCATTAAGCGCCTGAGGAATCAACCAATAAAAATATAAGTAAATAATAATTAATGTTTAAGAAATTGGCTGATACGATATGTGAATACCCACTGATAGAATATAAGTGATTCCAAACTCTGTAAGATGTAAACAATTTCATGTGGAAATAACTTCTGTCGAATCAAAATGCAAAGTATCACAAATTCCTTCAAAAATCTCAATAAAAAAGTGTATTAACAAAACAAAAAACAAAAACAGATTTAACGTGCATCAGTACCTATACATTGTGGATCTTCAAGAGACTCCAGGTTTCGAATTCATGTCACACCGGTCTCAACCTGGTGACCTTGACCATTTGACCCCTCCTTGCAGAGAAGCTGATACACGATATGCTTAAGCCAAAGTCTTCATGTTGGCGTGATGTTAAAGCTTGGAGACTGAATTAACAGCTCATATTCCACCGTCTTCGTCATTTAAGCGAGATTAAAACCCTTATACAGCAGAGTGCAATGATAATAATCGATCAATATATCAATTATTATCGAATTAATTATTTATAATTAAAATTTTTCTTTGCTGAGTCTTTTCATTATTTTGATGAGTTTCAGCTCTTATAATAGCTAAAATGTTAAACCAAGCATAAATTGTGGAATAAATGTTTCAAAATTTTCAAAAAGAAGCCTTGAATTAATTATCTTATCGTTTGCGTTAGCTTTGGTTTAGCAATTTTTTCGTGCTGCCATCTCACGGTTAAAATTTTACTTACTATCCAGTGTTGAAACTTTTTTCAATTCCTTCTATTAGTTCACTCTCTCCACATTTATACATATATATTGTACAAATTTTCAGTCAAAATAAAACACTTTCTATTCATTCTATTAAGCCATTTTAAATACATTTTTTAAACTTGTAGTGGATGACACTTGATGTTAATAGTTTTTCAAATATTATTCATTAATTAAATTAAAGAAGAATAAATAGTAACAAACAAAAATAATAGTCCAACGCCATAAAAAAGGACAATTTATTGTTGTTGTGTCTTTGTAACGCAATGGATAGCGCGCTGAAATTTTAATCGGAAAGCCGTGGGTTCGAATCCCACCTGGGATGGCCTAGTTTCTGCGAATGTGATTTATTGAAGTGCAAACTTCTTTAGCGGCGTTGGGCACTTTTTGGTAGGGGAAAATCTTATGAGTTCGCTTCACCGACATGCTCTGACTGGCGCACGCGCAGTGTGCTGTTCGCCTTAGACACTTTTGGATGGGTGAAATCTCGTGTGTTCGCGTCACCGGCATGCTTATAGCAGTATATCTGTAGCTATACAGCTGACGTATAGTGCTGTGTATATCTTATATGTGAAGTTGAATGGATTTAGTGAAAAGTTCAATGTGTATATACTGTGCATTGTTCGTTGCGATTCCGGGAATGGGCAATACATATTAATGGTTGCCGTTTATATTTCGCTTGGAAAATCTATCAGACAGATATAACAATTTTTATTCGAAAATTTGATGATTTATACAAAAGAAGGTTCTGAAATACTCGAAAAAAGATTTGGTGAAAAATATATGATAATGTACCAATGATTTTAAGTGGAGACTTCAATATTAATTTTGCAGATGATAAAAATCTACCACTAATTGAGTTTCTAAATGATACACTTAATTTAAATATGTCCAACGATCGAAAACTCAGTACTACAAAATATAAAACGACGATCGATGCGGGTTTTACGCGATACTTAGATAAATTTGAATCAAACATTTTCCTTTCTTACTTTAGTTACCATAAGTCTATTGTATCTTTTTTAGAAGAAAATGAAATAATTGAAAGTACAAAAAGTCTAAGTATTGTTGAAATTAATGATGACAATGATGCAAACAATTAAAATAATGTTAAAAATCAAGTACATTGAAATTTAAGTAAATACAAATACTATCCATAAATAATATGATTGAACATTAATTGTTATTTCAATTGAATTTTATTTCTATATTGTCATGATCTTGTACAGCCCGTAATCTATTTGAACAATAAAAAACCATATAAACATGCTTTTAGTTGTTGCACGGAGTGTCAATAGATGTGAAAACCAGATTGATGTTGATAATTTTAATTCAAACATTATGAAATTTCAAATTTTAATACTAAAAGTTCTAAGTTTTCACTTTTATCGGCAGTCTCTATAAATGCCAATTTTTTTTTTTACTATACTATTTTATTAGAATAATCAAATTTAATTGATGAATAAATATTAACAAACAAACGAAAAATAGTGCAACACCATATATAGAATGAACAATGGCAAGGAAAATCGCTTTTTATTTTGTCGCTTAATATTGTGATTCTGTCATATGTATATACATATTTATAATGTAATTATAATTATTTAATAAAAAGTAACTAAAATAAAAAATTTTTTGTTGACCTAAGTAGGAATTGATTACTTTTTTATATATATACATTACTTATTTTGTTTTTTTATTATTATTATTTCTTAAGACCGTATGAAATGCTCCAAAAATGTTATTAAATTTCTAATGTATTTTGATTTGTTGAAATAATTATTCTTAAATTAATAAAAAAAATTATGGATATTTTGCATTTTAATTTTGTTCTTGTCTGGAAAAAATTCTTAAAATAAAAAATCTATTTTTGGCCATTATAAATATAAAAAAAATTTTAATGCTAAAGAAGGGTTATTTGTTTTCAACTTTTAATTCATTTTTCATAACTCGGAATAACCTCCATTCATTGGAAATAGTCAATTCATTGTTATTATTATATAATGATACTTTCTGTAGGGTTCGTTCTTTGAAGGTTAAGAGGAGACTAAAATATAGTAGTTTTCTTTATATTTTTCCAAATCGCAATACATATACTACCTTATAGCAAAATTGTCTCTACCAAAAACTTTCCTGAAGGATCCTTAATCTTTAAATTTTTGATAATAACGCTAAACTCAGGTTTCTTGGACAATTAACTGTACGCTTTGGCGATCGACCTTTAGCTAGAAAAGAGAATTTGGTGGTGGTAAATCCCAGCCCATGTTAATGAAGTTTTCCCATACTATTATGTTTAAAGTGACCTTAGAATAATATTGGAGATGTTATCTCATACATTCCATAAATATTCCTTGCTTTGGTACCTATAGTGGTTTAATGGACCTTTTGAAAATGCATTTTAAAAAGTGTTTTATGCATGGGTACTCTCAGTTAAATATAAGTAATAGTACAGAAAAGTCTCTCAAAATTATGTCTTATTATATTATATTTCTTCAATGTGTGACTGGATACAAAAAAATTGTCATACATCATTTTAAAAATTATCCCCTTATCTTTAAATACCATTCCCTAAGGAGTTATTCGAGATAAGCTGTTAGCATGTAACGTTGCACTTTCATAGTCCACGGTATCTAAATTAACTTCTTGGTAGTTATGACTTGCTACAAGCTTTTATCTGTAAATATTTTCAGCACTTATTTTAGAAAGCAAGAGAAAGATTTCAAATATCAAAAATGAATGGATATTTCTTTTTACTTGATATTTAGGTTAAAATATGAGCCTGAGAAAATTATTATGGATAAGCCTTAAAAAATATGTATTTATAATTTTTATTTGAAAGAAATGAATAAGATGGATGATCTGTTTTTGTCTCTGATATTTCTGAATTCTAATTCAGAGTTTTATTATTTTGCACCGGATGTTCACCACAGTTGTAATAATATGCATACCAGTTCCTAATCAAATGGATGCAATCAACCCAATTGGATAAGTTGTAATTTTTATAACTGCAACCGTGCGCGTCAAACTTTGTTTTTGCTTTTTCTTTTCTAATTTCTGATTATCAGCTGTTGTACGACGAAGTTCTGCAGCTCTCTTTTAATTTCTCAATGGTTATGTATGATATAATTTACTAATTGAAATGGAACCAGATTGCAACACTCCTTTGCTGAAACCTGATGATGCTGTGATTCGTTGTATAAACACTGAAGAAGAAAACTCTAGTGATTCAAGCGGATCTGACAATCAATCAAATACAAAAAGACGTACGAGGTGACAATTTTTGGTTTCATATTTAATTTTGTATGGGGGGGGGGCATATGTAATATTTCATTTTTTCTCTGACAGTCAAATGTTATAACATGCTAGTATGGGAATTGCTTATCAGTACTGTGGCTAAAAAAAAAAAAAATGTGGTTGTTGAAAGTGTGTCTATTACAAATTTGGGTGATCGGTTATGTAAGTTATATTGCAATATAATGTTCCATTTACAAAAAATAACTGAGATAAAACAAAAATGAAATGAATTCATCTTTAGAATGTTGAATTGCAATTTGCATGAAAATGCTACAAATAATTAAATTTGGTTTGAATTATAGTATCCATAATGGGAATTGATAATTCACATTCTTTTTGCAAAATTTTTATTTTAAGCTTTCAATTAATATTAAACTGAAAAAAAATTTTCCTACATGAGCATTAAAAGGGAATTTCTAAAAGAAGTAACTGGCTGTGAAGAATTTTAATTTATGCCACATGAATATTCTTAAAATTATATGAGTCAATAAATGTTTTTAAACTCGAAATGGGGTGTAAGTTTTATCTCACTGCAGCCAAATTTGTGCCATGACATCATAACAGCAAAAGAAGTCATTCACAAAAACAAATAATTGTCTGTTTTATATGAAAATAAATAAAATGAATCGGTCCAATTTTGGTGGAAAGTGGTACATTTCGTGTCGTGCAGATTTGACTATGGTGACATAAATATGCAAGTACCCAAAAAATGTGATTATAGATACTTTTTGGTTGACCAAGCACACATTTCATTAAAAAAAATCACTTTTGGACATGAAGAACAAAATATGTATTACTTAATCATTTTATTGAATTTTCTACTAAAATCCAAATGGATAATGTTGGGAAATGGTTGCAGTTAATGGTTTTTTGTACTTGCATATTATCGCTACAATGCCTAAGTTCAACATGACTCACCAAATTGGCAACCCCGATTTCGCATTTGTTGTACACACTGAATTGGCAACCATGTGCTTTGTTTCATATAATGTCACCAATAGATTGTGATAATATGTAAGTACCAATTTTTCTTCTTAAGATTGATAGCAACATTTGGGGATTTATTGCTTGCACTGACTGACCTATATACTGCTGATTGATAAAGCCTCAAATACTACCAGAAATTTAAGATAAACATTTCTATATGCATCTTTGTTAGAATTTGTACTTTATAATTCAGTTAGTTTGGGAATTTAACTTAATATTGAAATTAAGTTCGTTGAACGTTTGGTGAAATGTATGATCTTATCTCTAAAGGGAGCTGTCAAAATTACTTTTAATTCTCTTTTTGGTTGAATTGTCGATTCGGCCACTTATCCGCCAAGTGTTTTTTCACCAAATCGATATATGCACCAAATCTGGTAACTCTGCTGATTTTGTATCAGTGAAGAAGTCGGATCGCAGCGTTAAAATGCTCTAAGTTGGCGATTTTTCAAAATTTGGCGGACAAGTGGCCGATTCGACAATTTCACCCTCTTTTTTCCTTAAAGCTGTTGTTCATAAAATTTTTTTGTTCGATAATTTCTTATTTCATTAAGTTAAGTAAAAAAGAACAACCTAATATATATTTGATTTCAATCCAAATTTTTTGTTTATGAGATGGTTCTTAGAATTTAGATAGAATGTTAAACTGCAGTTCATTAAAATGACTGAAAGAATGAAATAAAAGGAATATTTTTTTTAACAATGATTATGCAAAAATATGTCTGTTTAATTCTGTGTACTTAAGATGGATTACCAAATTCATATCTTCAGTTAATATATTTGGTTCAAAGTCTGTTCCTTGCTCATGTACTGAATGTTTACGAAGATATTTTTATTGAAGATGTGATTTATGAAAAAATAAAATACATTTATATATAAATTCATGTCTTGTAAAAGGGATTTATTAAGATGTAATTGGATATATTCTTATAGATGGATAAAGAAAAAAATTTTTAGAGCAGACATCATGAAACTGTTTTTAATATTTGCATTTATAACCAATTTTCCTTACACATTGTGAAAGGGAATATATATTTGAATTCTTATCATTCATTTATTTTTTTTTATTTATCGGTTTCTGTACAAGATTAGCAATTTTTACAAGTTGTATATTGCTTTTCTGTTTATTCTGACCATTAAAATTTAGTATAAAAATATATAAATCAACTGCAATTACAAGAACCCTAGCTCTGCATCATTAATAAATGAATCATTTTGTCATAGAGAAAACTGAGAACCTTGCATTGTTGTTAACAGCTTGTTCTTGAAAAATTGTTAAAAGCTGCATAAGAAATATTAAGATTTAGAGTTTTTTTTTTGTTGAAAATAAGGTCAAAATAAATTTGTTGATCTATTTGAAAGTTCAGTATTCTATTGATGATAAAAGAGAACATATAAGTTAACCATTATGAGGACAACCCTAGCTCAATTTCCTTGATGAATATCATCTTTAAGAGAAAATAACATTATTAATAATTGAAAAAGAAACCTTACAATTGCCTTTCAGGAAATTTGTAATCTTGTCTTTTGGCACTTTTTTACCTGGAAAATTTGCTCAGAAGGACAGGTTCAATTCTACTAGAAAGTGAACAAAAGTGTGCTTAGTGCAATGTAGTAATTTTTTAAACTAAGTTTTTTCTAACTAAACTCTTCAACCTGATTTCCGCTGAATCCCTAGGGTTGCCTGGAATGTTGAGAGGAGTTCTAAAAGCACTGGTGTAGCTTGTTCTGAGTGGGCCTTATGTCAAAACTCCTGCAGGGTTTTTTTAAGAAATGAAAGCATTATTTGTGGTACTGTATTTACTCATGTTGGGGCTCCATATCGTTGATACAGGGCTAGTTACGCTCCTGTCAACAAGTGATCCTTATTTGCAAATTTAAAATGGCAAAATTTTAGTAGAATTTTAGTTTTTATAAAAGATTTATTGTGAAAAGCAGTTTGCTTGTAAAAATAAATATTTTATGAACAAATAAACTTAAATTATTAAAAGTTATGAAAATGCTTAAGAAACTAAAAGATCTTAATGTAAAGAATACAAATATTGCAGTTTATAGAAAATTGGATTCTTTTAACTTGATGCAGAATGTTTTCTAGAATATATTGGAAAAACTTTCTTACTTCAATGCAAAGTTTTGTAAGGTCAATTATTAAGTAGATAATTATTTGAATAAGCAGTGATGTCAAAAAAAGTAGAATTAGCTGTTTTAACAAGAAAATAACAATGATTTTAAGTCTCAATAATTTACAAAGCATTTTTAAAATAAATTTTCAACCTTTATTAAAATATTAGAGACAATTTCAATATTGAATTCCAATACTTTTCTTTAATTGTCTTTACATAAAGTACCTATAATGTGTTGTACTTTAATATTATGTTAAGATATATTCTAAGGATGGGGTGTGGTTCCCTAAAAACATCCATTTCATTCTGAGGGTTCCGTGGATCCAAAATTTTGAACTAAAGACATTCATCCTATGATTGCCAAACTGAGATAGTAGTTGGAATGTTATTTGACATGAGCAAAATTTTTTAATTTGTACATTTGTAAAAGTTATTTTCTTTAAAATAAAATTTTAAATTAATGTATGTTATCTAGAATGTAAGTAAACTCTACATTGATAGATGTTCTTAAAAGGTTTTCACAATTTGCTTGTGTAAAGGAAATAAGGTTTTATCTGTTTATCTGAAAGTAAAGTGTGTCACACATGCACAATAATGTTTTATCAGT
>BMAO01037946.1:0-26899 GCA_019973975.1 Trichonephila clavata | reverse complement strand
GCCGAAAATCGGTTTTCAGCCAAACTGGAATTTCATAACGCTTTCATTATTGACAGTATTAATTAACTTTGCCTGTAAATACCTCATTTCTACAACGTAAAACAATCTAATTTCTACAACGTATGCAATTTTTACAAATTTTATCTATTTCTGATTTAAATTCAAACAAAAGTAGAGCTATTTTTCAAGTAGATTGGCATATCAGTACCTTCAACGCTGCCAAGTTAAACTGAGATGGAGAAGAAGAATCTTTAAATAATTTATCTAACTTTAATCTATGTCCTCAGACAAAATAATTACAGAATCGAAAGTGATCATTTTCTAATGTATCTTTACCCATCAAAAGGAATCCGCTAGAAACAATAATAAGAGAAAATATTATCTAGAAATGCAACATATTTTAGATTAAAAATAATTTTACAATAAAATGAAGTAATTTTAAAGAAGCTAATTTTAAGCCTACGAGTAATTTAAATATACCATTTATCACCAGTATCTAAACACACACTACGACATGTGTCCTAAATTTAATTACAACAATCTGTTAATTTATTTGAATTTAATTATTGTTTTTCAAATCAAGTTTCTAAAGATGATCTGAGCAATTAAAAATAGATTCTACGTAGAAGATATTTAGCGTCCCAGCAAAATTATCATTATTTGATAAAACTTTCTTTTTGACACAAATGCGCTTTAGTCTTAAGCATTTTATTGATTAATACAATATTTAAACGCCTTTGAAGTTTTAATAAACAATTTAAATTTTCTTCTAATATGTTAGAATACATCCCTGAGTCTTCAAAATATCAAATAAATATTATATTCTTTAAGTTTTCAAAATATCGTACCCCACTAAACATTTAATTACCCTTTGTCATTTCAGAAGATAATCTCACTAACCTTTTTCGTGTGTAGAACAATGTTAGCCAAAATCTGCATGAAAATTGAAAATTGCTTTAAAAATTACGGATTTAAAAATTGTGTTTAGTTCATCACCATTTTAAGGAGAATTAATCTGCTAAACCAGGGATGTATGAACCAGTGTTCAATGAGTTGAAATAGGTTGAGAAACCTGTCCAGCGATAATTAAAAATAATTGAATAAACTTTTAGAATAAGTTTTTATTTAAAAGCGTTGTGTTAATAAATAACTTTTCCTTTAAAACTTTTTACTATCAACTTATAACGTCATTACACAATTTATATAGATATAAAAGTTTGTCGCGAGATTTGCCTGTGTAGATAAACGGCAAAATAAATAACTTGACCTGATTGATTTCGGTTTTAAAAATTCAAACTAAAATATGAGCACTTAAATATTGCGACAAGCTTTATATCATATAAATTGTGTAATGACGTTATAAGTTGATAGCAAAAAGTTTTAGCGAAAGTTTATTTTATTTTTAGCGCTTTAAATAAAAAGCTTGTTCTAAAAGTTTTTACATTAATCTTATTCGTTTTAACATTTATTATGACGACACACAACACACAAAAATTAAATATAAATTAAAACTACTGTTTTGTGGAAGACGATTTCAAATCCAATCGGCCAAAGTTGTATACAGACTGACTGGGACATCGGTTAGGAAGTTTCACACAGGGATTACTGTGAGAAGCAATCCGCGACAGGCAATCCTTAAAATTTTAATTCACGACGTCCGATCTTTCTTCTTACTACAACACTAAGGATTTGCGGTTAAAGATTACGTTCGCATGCCAAAATGTTACGTGAGTAACGCCCGTCAAATGTTCATTTCGGCAACCAATATCATTTTAGGTAAGGATGAGTCGCTTGATGTTATGATTCTGAAAGATGTTCTTTTTTATTGTATTGTTTGATAATTTAACTTCGTGTATAGTCAATCTGTTCTCACCAAATTTTAAAATAGGTAAACGAAAATCGAAGCATTCGATCATTTCCTGCCAATCCTGTTCAGTTATATCAAGCACCTATGGTTTGTTTTCCTGCACTAAACAGTTACATGCTGAAAAAATAGTTTTACACTTTTAATTTAATATAATACCTTACACTGTGAATGGTGCACTATTTTTTTTAAGGATGTAACTGCATGATTGGGTTATTTTAGAAATAAAGTTCAGAAAGGACAATAAAATCGGATATTCCGTGGCATGTTTTATTAGTATATTTGATAATCATATACTCTTTCGCATCCAGACAATTGCCTGGATAGTCCTCCCTTCCATCTTTGTGACTACATGTAAACCAATTATCTCAATAGATACCGTATTTAAGACATTATTCCACTCCGTTTGTTAGTGGCCGCGTATCCTTATGCTTAAGGTCACGAACTCGTGTCAGTCTTGCCATAAGTTCCATCCTAGTACCACTGAACGCCCGCCGTGAAAAGATAGGCGATGCATGTTTAATCTGTCCAGGCTCAATGCCCTCCCATTGGTGTGGTGTGATAGTTTGGAGAGGGAGGTTCTTTCTGAGGTTTCGTCCTCGTCACTTGACTGAGGTCCAAACTTACGATGGTCCTCATGTTACTTTATAGCGCAACGTTAATTTTCACCACGCCCAATCTATCTGAAACATTTATGTGTTAATGAATCGTAAATCATACCTGAAAATTCGAAATTCAGTTCATAGATAACGTTCACAACCGATCATCTTTACTGGCAGAAAATTATATTTTCAATCTGAATCAATTTTGCTATATCGCATATATACAAGAGAAGAATAGATCTACATATTCGTGTATAAGTTTTTCCCTTGAATGCTAAAACAAACTTTTTTTTTAGTTTATTTTGTTTAAAATAGTATTATTCAAATTTTTGTTCCAACAATGAAAAGAGGTACATATTTTTTAAATGTAAAATTATGATAAATTGAACGCAGGCACCCTACATCTCATTCACAAAATTCCACTGAGAAAAGATTAATATTCAAGCGTTACCTAACTTATTTGTTTATGTTTTTCAAACTGAATGCTTTTTGCGCTTGCGCAATCAATCGTTTAGTAGGTAAACTGGTCTTTCGTAGTAATTTTCTTTCCGCGTTTTACACTTCACTCTTTTTATCAATATTATTCGAATTCACCTGACATTAGAATTTCTGGTTTCATTCTCGTTTGGCTCTCGAACGTCTATAGGTTTGATTTTCCTTTTTTGTGTTGACGCAGAGATTGTTTGTTTTGATTTGTATGGATATTTCCGTCTTTGAATTGAATGCATTTTTTTTTCTAGAATAACATTAAATTTGTATTGTGTGTGTGTACATTTATTTATCTTTCCTTTGCTAGAATGGTGTGGGCGGAGGGATAAAAGGAAATTTATGGAGATGTGATCATTTTAAAATTTGGTGAGATGATTGAAAGTTTGTTTATTATGCTGATAATTTTCAATAATATATTAGATAATTGACCGTCACCCGCCCGCTTCGCTGGGTATTCCATGTTGTTATATGACTATATATGGTTTTTATTTAATTCTTGATACTAAAAACCTACTACTGTTAAAAAAATATAAATAATTGATATCTTAGCATTAAGAATTCGATTGTATTGAAAAATATTCGTATTGATTTAAATCTTGATTTAAAAAGAACAGAACTTCCAAATAATAACTTCTAATGTTGAAGTAGAATTATCATTTTTACTCTCGCGTAACCCCCTCCCAAGTGGATTTCTACTCAATAAAATAAACTTGCTTGCCAAATTTCAAGTTTAAATCTAATAGATTAAAAACGGAATTTTTTTTCAATAAGCTCTAGTAATCACCTTTGAGAGTCGATTTCTGAAAGACCCGTTTAACAAACCCGTTTAATTCAACAACAGGGACATACGTATCAAATTTCATTATTGTAGGTCTAGTAGTTCGAAAACAGGTATTTTTTAATCAATACGCCGCAAAAAATTCCTTCTCCCCCATAGGATTCATAGTAAATAAATAGTCCCAGCAACAGCTCCCTTCTCCCAATAGGAGTCAATTTCCGTAAAATCCGTTCTTTGAATCTATATTCAAAAAAGAAAAGGGGGGGGGACGCCAATAAAATTTTAGTTTTGTACGTGTCAAAGTTCAAAAACGGTAATATTTATCTCTAACGCCCCTTAAGCCATCGCAACGACCTTTCGGGTCAATTCTCAAAATACTCTTTGCAGCGGACCTCTAATCCTTGAAAGGAAAATGTCCACCAAATCCAAGTATGGCAGGTGTTATAGTTCAAAAACAGGAATATTTATCTCTAACGCCCCTTAGAGTTCAGTTTTCGCAAAATCACTTTTCTAGAGGACCTCTACTCCACGAAAGGAACATGTCTAACAAAAAAACTTCAAATTTGTAGGTCAAATAGTTTAAAAACGGGAATATATATTTCTTACACCCCTTAAAACCCCCCAACGCCCCTTAGGGGGTCAATTTTACTAACTCAGAAACCTTCGCAGGCATGCATCCATTCATTCCCCAAAGTTTTAGCGCAATTGGATGAACATTTTAAGAAGGCATAAAAGACATACAGGCACACACACATTCATTTTTATATAGATATGAAAGTCAGTGAGTGCTGTTTGGGATAACATTTTGTTGGTGGATCTGGTAACAAAATAGCTAAGGTTTAGATGAAAGGATTTATTCCAACGAAATTTTTTAATATTCCAAAGGGTGATGAGAATCAAATGTTGATGATCCATAAAATCTCAAATGGCTTGAAAAGACTACATCATCTCTGTATTTCATTTAATATATGTTTTTGTTGCTTATGCCACCTGTCTGATGTAATCAGATCGAAGCCCACGAAATTCATCATGGCAACGGGGTAGAGATAAGTTTGCCATTAGCCTAAGCTTTGAGCCCATGAAGGTGACAGCACGATTTTCCTCACGATAGATGGCGACACCATTCGGACCCACAGATTTAACGAGCTCGTGCTCCGTTTTGTACTCAGCGAGTATTTGGTGGTATCGGGCATCGAACCCAGTCCTTCCGGTCTGGCGTCCGATGCTCTAACCACTAGGCTACCCACGGCCCATTTAATATATTCTCAATCTAAGCTATGAGGTTTGAATATTAATTTTTTAACTGATTAGTTTTAATTGTGTATTTACGCATTAATAACCATGGCTTAGTGACTGTATAAATTTTCTGACCTCTTTTCAATATTTTATCTTACTTGTATATACAGGGTTTCCCTTGGGAAAAGTAAAATACACGCAAAGAAGACCCTCTCTTTTCCCTCATTTTGTATTGCAGCTTTAGGTGAAGTTATGGCGGAAAAAAGTTTAAAAAAGGCTCTTTATTTATATTGATAACTACCGTAGGTGTTCAAATGTACCACCATCAACATCGACATAAGCAATATCGTTTTAAGACTTCTTGAGGCCATGGAGCCTTATGCAAAGATAGGCCCTGCCTGCGACCCTTTTAAGTGGATAGTAAAATGCTCATACAAATAAATGTGTGTGACTCACTATCTCACAACCGTCTTGACCAACTAGAGCTTTTCGATCAAATGAGTAATATTGGTGTATATTTGTAGGCCTTGGCCTAGACACGAACGACGGACATAACGTATTAAAACAGTCTTACCACTGTTGCCAAATGGCATACAGTTCTAAATTCCCAGTTTTTCAGAGAATATATTTGGTACATTTGACTATTAAAATTATTCGGATATGATCGAATCGAAGCTTCCTCTCCCGATGCCCTGGACACAGCTGACCCATGCTTTAAACCAGAGATTCCCAAACTTTTTTGTCTCATAGACCCCTTACCATGTTTTTCGGTTTTGGGTAGACCTCTGTTTACTTTTTATTGAATTTTTGCAAGATACTTACTTTAAAAGATTTAAATTTTTAACTGTAGTGAAGTGTAGTGTTTAAAACTTAAGAAAGAGAGAGAGAGAGACATGGTAATTAACTTTAAAATTAAAATTGAATTAATATATAAAATAATTGTGCTACAAAAACAAGTACTTTTAACGCGAGGAATGAATCCGGAACTAGAATAACAAATTTTCAACATTCGACATCAATTTTGTCAGGTTTAACTCTAAATCTCTTAGTTTAGTCTCCTTCACCCCCCCCCCCCATCCTTTTTTGTTATGGAGATTGGCAACTGCGCTGAAACTCCTTCTCACCAGGAGAAGCAATTAAAAACTTTCTTACGATATTCCATAAATCAAGATAAATAGCAGGTATATATTTTTAAAGCCAAAATAGCTGAGACATGCGTTTCTAAACTTGACTTTAAGATCTTCGTTAGTGCCTATTCCGATCAGTTCTTCTTGTAATACGACATCTAATTTTTCAATCCGACCATATGAGTTCATTACCTACTGTAATATTACCCTAGTCAAAGAATTCTCAGTCCTATTTTCAAAATCTGAATAATGGGCATTAAAATATTATAAACGTAGGTTAAAAAATCATTCTCTTGGCAGATTGTCTGTGGTCAGTTGAGAAACTGGGAAAATTCACGTCCACAATATTATACTCCTTTAGCTTAATTTTCGCAAAAACTGCTAAATTACATTTATACAGTCGTCTTTTAACAGCAAATGAACCTCTTTAAATTTAGTAAATAAATCTATTAAATGGGTACAATCCAGTTTCCACTTGATTAAATTTTCTTTTAAAAGTAAAATCACGATCTGGTTTAATAGCCACTATCGTAGACTCCATTTATACCTCATGAGCCCCCAAATTATTTTTTTCGGGGCCGAGCCTTGTTGGCTGAGTCACAGTTCTACTGCGTTCAACCCACTTAGAATGGAAGTGGCGTTTTAGTAATTGTGTTCATTATTGTTGAAATGGTTTGAAGTCCCGTTGTACCAAGACCATAAATGACATTTCAAACGGCAACTGCAACATTACTGTGGAATTTCGATAATACTTCTTTCAGAATGATACGATACATCCTGCCGTTATGTGTATGGGCTAGTATGGACAAATGAAGAAATATTCACAATATACCCCCTTATTTAAGCGAGAACCGCTCCTGGAAAGCGTATTGATGTGTAACGTGTGCTATAAGTGGTCCATACGTGTCACTTCGCGCTTAAAGGTAGCCTCATGTATGACAAGTACTTATGCATCGAAGCTCAAAAATATTTTTTTGATACCATACTTAAATGTATATTTATTGTATGGTATAAATTCTTATTTATAGATGAATAGTTAGCTATTATTATGGAATATACAGTAAATATTCAAATTCCCAAGTTTACCTACATATTAAAATCATAGATGCGTAACAATAGCGCTCATAAAAATAATATATTTCAATAATATTTTTGTCGTTAGTATTATAGTATAGACCATAGGTTCCCAATCTTTTTTGAACTGGCGCCCCCTTTTCTAGAGAATATTTCGATACCGCCCCCTTTTCTAGTGAATATTTCTCGATACCGCCCCCTCCCACTCTACAGAAATAAAAGTGTACATAATACATGGTAAAAACGAGAATTAATATTTAAAAAAATATTCTATTACTAATAGAATATATTTTTTTATTTAATTTTTTTTCTACAGCCCAATTTTTTACTTGCGAATCTGAAAAAGCTATTGCCACAAATATATTTAAATGTATCATATAATTTAGTCATAGATAGGATAGTGTTGGAATTGAAACGTTACTGAATTTCTTCTTCATTTAAAAGAGTGGAATAAAAGTTTTAGCTTACCTGTTATAAAGACAGGCAGGGGTTTTGAAGAGATGAAGTAATTCATAATAAACTATTGCTTTCAAAATAAATATAAATTGAGAGTTTCAGCCTTTAAGAATCACACTTTAATTTTGGTTAACACATTTAATTATGTTTTTTGGATAATATATACGTAATGAAATGCATTAAACGAAACATTGTTTCTACTGCTCACAAAGACACAAGACGTTCACTACAGAAATTAAAATGCACTATATCATTCAATTTAAAGTGCGTCTGAATGTAATGTAATCTTTAAGTTATTCAACCGCTTCCCGAACTACCGAAATATGTGAATTTTCGTACATGTGATATAGATATGATTTAAATACATGCTCAACACAAGGCTAACAGTATTAAAGTTTACTTTTGTTAATACATAGTCACTGTGTTTTTGTAGTCTTTTTTAGATTATATTTGGTTAATCTCCCTAAGCCCCTCCGTGCCCTCTCAACGCCCCCTAATTTTCTCTGGGTCTTACACTGCCCCCCTGAAAGCCTCAAACACCCACAAGGGGGCGTTATTGCCCACGTTTAGAACCTATGGTATAGACTAATACAAAAATATTCTTGATGTTACTCTTATAATAGTGTTTTACTTAACTTTCTTGGTTTATAATTATTTTAATAACAATAATTTTATATTGCTTGCAAAGCTACGATTCAACCAATATTATAGCTTTGAATTTGTATTTGGATCTTGAATCGTTATAAATTGCTTATTGTTTATTGATCTATCTGTTTTTAAACATTTTTGAATGAAGATGCATTCAAAAATGTTTAAATCAGATGGATCGTTATCTTTTTCTTACTATGGATTTAGAACTTCTATCCATTAGTTTCAGTAAGATTTCGCTCAGTGCTATAAACTGGAAGGGGAAAAGTGGACTAGCCTTAAAATTGGTTAAACCCCACTTTTATACAAAAGCAGTCCTGTGCCAGCATTGCTTATAAAACAGCAGCACCCATCTTTTTAAAATTCAAATATCCGTACAATTCTTTTATCTTTGGTGTTCAAATCATTTTTGTTTCTCTGGAAGAGATTGGTAAAATCGATAAAAATTATGTGGATTTTACCCCTTATATATAAAACTTTGTATCTGACAATTTTTGAAATTAAATTCAGTACTGATAAAAGCAGGCATAAGCAGTGGTACTATTTTAGATTTGTTTGTTTATAATTTCTTTTCCATTTCTATTCGTGTTTTTTTTTTTTTCCTTCGTAAATCCAAAAGAATAATTTTTCACATTTACCATAGATGCCTAAATTAAAACAGATATTAAAAGCAAATTGGCATCGCAATCACTGGTAAAAACGGTGTTGGTAAAAGGGCGAAACGCGCATTCGCGCTGGCGAGCACAGGCGCGTGATGTGGAAGGTGGTCACGTGACCCCTGCCGGTCGTCCTTCCACGGCAGCTTCCGCGTTTGAAAAGGAGTGCTGTCGGCCTTGGGGATCCCGTTCCACTCAGCAATTCCTGGTGGACCCCAAGGTCCACTCCGTAAGAGAAGCCGTCTCACCCATTTCAAGGTCGAAGGGGTTTTGTTCTGTTATGTCAGGTACAAAATTGCGTCACTGTCCGGTGTTGTCTTTTTCACCATTTTTTTTTAATCTTTTCCCCTTGTTTAGAAAAATTTTCGCTCTTGTTTTCCACCTGTACCTTGGCCGTGGAATTTGAAACTCGTCTCTTTGATAGGCAATTTTTAATGGAAACACGCTGTATTATGTTGTTTAATAAGAATGGTTGCATAAGAGAGCAGATCTGCTGTTCTACAAAAGTATTCGTACATCATC
Organism: Trichonephila clavata; assembly: GCA_019973975.1. NCBI lineage: Eukaryota > Metazoa > Arthropoda > Arachnida > Araneae > Nephilidae > Trichonephila > Trichonephila clavata. The sequence goes on along the minus strand of BMAO01037946.1, from coordinate 17,447 downwards.
ACATTACCGCATCATTTTAACGTCATCATTTGTCAAGTGCAGTGTTAATTGTGAAATTAAAATAGAGAATTTTTGTTGAAAAAAAGGTGATTCGTATGTGGGATCGTGCCATTTGCAAGTTTTTATAAAAAAATTCATAATCTCAGTTCTTATAAAAATTTAAGAGAAAATGGGGTGTTATTCAATTACATTATTTTAAATAGAGAATTCATAAAGATATTAAAAAAGTATCTTGAATTTTCTTTCAAAATACTTTCAAACGATTATATTTTGTAAATCATTTGAATTTTTTTTATAAACGTCGTTCTCTAAAGCAACACGAGGGCTATTGGTATCGGAGCTCGTCCTTTTAAACCTCAGTCGAAGTAACGAATGCGACACTTGAGCTCAGTGGTGTTTACGGACTACTTTCGTGGGAAGAGTTATATTTGTACTGAAAAAAATAAACATAGATGAGAGCACCGTGGCGTAATCTTAATATTAAAAATTGTTGGTTCGCCCATCCGGTATAGTGATTAGTGACGCTGACTGCTGTGCCATAGGACCTGGGTTCGAATCTCAGGGATTGCCATGGATGTTAGTAAATGTATAGTGTCTTCGCGATGGGGGTACTGCTCTAAATAGCCGTCGAGCCGCAAGTCATTTTGCGAGGTTGGTGGAAAGGGAAGAGTGATGGTAGGCCCTTGACTGCCTCCTGTCTTTTCGTGGTAAATTTCGTGGGCTTCTGTCTGACACCGTTGGACTAGTGGCATTAGCAACCACAGCAAAAAGTGTTGGTTTGTGGGAGGGATTTGAACCCCAAACCTTGCCCTTATGTACGCCTCTACATGGGCTAGCAGAGTAGGGCTTTATACCACTACAGACTTAACGTGTATCATCCCTTTTGAGCAGAGGGGTCTTCTTTGGCTCCCTAAACTCACGGACCACGAGTTCGTGACCATGAAACTTCGCACGGCCGCGGTAGCCGAGTGGTCATGGTCACGAACTTGTTTGACCTGACCGGTGTTGTTTCTGTCCAATTATTTTTCTTTGAAAGATTCGACGTGCAAAGACTCTGATGCACGTTTAATCTGTTCAGGCTCAAAATCCTTCCATTGACGTGGTACGGAAGAGTGAAGTGTTGACTGCGATGTATCTCGTTCCTTGGACGAGGTCCGTCGCCAGTAGCCTTTGTGTTGCCTCAGAGGGTTAACAAACAAGCAATCAATTAATCCATTTGAAAAGCTGGTCTGAAATGATAATAAGTATCGAAACAGAGCTAGAAACATATTGGGGAAAACTTTATTCGAAAGATTTCATAAATGTTGTTGCCAAACTTTAGTTGTGTTATATGACCTTTGAAACGGCAAGAAAACAAATGTTATCATGAAGTTTTTCTATTTTCTGTGTTTAGTATTAGTATGCACACGAATTTCAAGAACATTGCAGTTTTGTTGAAATAAAAATCCCTATATATGTTCTCCATAGCGTCTGATGAAATGGAGTTGAAAACCGTATAGGGCAGTGTGATGCCTTTTTATTCAATGCAATTGTGTTCTTTTGAATATGTCTCGCAGTAACTAATCACGATCCAACTGATAAGAGGGATGAAAATGGTTTGCATAGAAAATTCGGAAGTTTTGGTATCCAAATTTCAAGGTAATATCAATCTTCGCTAACGAGCAGTGTTAAAGACTCCATTATTTTTTTGCGTGTTGGATTTCTTTTTCCATTGTGCCATTTTTCGTACTTATAAACGTTTTCTTCCTTAGCTTGTTTATTTTAAATCATTAGCCACACTAAATGGATCTTTTCTAATCATTCTCAATGCAGTTTCTTCATTCTGCTTATTGCCCGGAAGCGGAGGGGAAAAAATTGCGTGATTTGTGTACGGTCATTTGTCGATTTTTTTATTTTCTGTTTGTTTTCACTAAAGAGCCTTGCATATTAGTATAAATTATATTTAAGAAAGCGTCATTAAAAACGGGGTTCGCTTCACTCGATTTGGCAGCCGAGCTCATTTTGAGATCTCAAAAACTAATATTCGTCTTAAAAAAAATTACGTTCTTTTTTAGCGTTCTAAAAATAACCCCTTTGAAAAAATGGGTTCTTCAATCATTGGTTCACTGCAATTTCAAACATTTGATGTGCTGTCTTATAAAAGACGGAATGGATAAACCTTTAACTCTTTCACGACTAAGGGAAACATCAAACATGTGACTGATCTATACGCGTCCTTACTCTAATCCTCGTGGGAATTCTGTGGGGCTACCAAAAATAATCAATCTTATCCTAAGAAGAAGGCGTGATATGCAAATTAAGTTTATTATATATAGTTCAGGTTCGCTTGCTAGAAGGTTAGAAAGTGAAGAAGGTTAGATAGAAGGTTAGTTAACTAAAGGTGATAAAGAGATACGAGGGGAAGAATATCGCAAAAGTTTAGAAAGGCCTTGTGAAAGATTAAAGACAGGAAGTTGATATTGATACATTAAACCTTAATTGGATCAGAGGACTGCCTACAGTTGAGGTATTGTCACCTTCCCATTACTTTTGATATTTAAAGCATTAAAGAGGTTGAGCGGCCAATAGTTACATATCTACCGTTGTAAAGTAATATTGTGGTAGAAGAACTATTTTTATAAAGTGGTTTATTAGATGTATTCTCTCGTCCCCTCCCTCTGTTGACTGATTGGAACATTCTATTTGTTGTGTTACGTTGAATTGTGTTGGAGTCGATTAAAGTGCTAAATAAAATAATTGGAAATTTTCATGTCGAATCATCCTTCAGCTGGGTAGACGGAAAGGAGGGTTATTACTCCCTGTTTTAAAATGGGTGATTTCAGTAGAACTTTATCTGCATTTTTTATACAGAATGTTACTCAATGGAACGTATGCCGAACTCAATTACGTAAACGAGTGCGTTTAGAAAGGGGGAGGGGAGAGAACTTTCAAATCAGTTGGCGTCAATTGTAAAACGTTGTATATTCGTGTTATTTCAGTTGATTGTATCTTGTAATAAGATATTATTATGTTTTCTCGCATGTTTTATGTTATTCAATAAGCATAAAATTTTGAGGAATTATTAAGTATATTTGAACAAATGAAAAAAACTGCCTTATGATGACAAATAATTTTATTCTATTCCAACAAAATGACGCATTGTTATGTATTTTTCTTTAGATTTTTATTATGGCCGTGGTAGCCTAGTGGTCAAGGATCGATCATGGCTGGCGTGTCATGAGTTCGAGCCCAGCACCACTAAAAGACTCGCCGTGTAGGGGAGCGATGCACGTTAAATCTGTCGAAAGCTCAAACGTCCTGCCGTTGGTGTGGTGTGGTAGTTAGGAGAGGGGGCGCCAGCTCAGGTGTCGTCCTCGTCACTTGACTATGGTTCAAAATGACGTGAATCGTCGCCAAAAGCCCTCGTGTAGCTGAACAGTGTGACGTTAATGTTCACTCACTCACTCAGATTTTTATTTACGTCTAATCAAAGTAAAATAAACCATTACATATTAATATTTACTTTTAGCAACCTTATGGTGTTGTAAGGGTTAAGCAGGATATAATTAAAATATAGGGTGTCCCAAAAGTATGGCTACACTTTAAAAAAAGGAATTAAAAATAAACAAAGATTTTCACTTATGGTTTTTTACATTCCTTAAAGAAAAGATTAAAGTTTCTGTGTAATGAAATGCCAACTAGGTGGCACAACGGCAAAAGTTTTGATGCTTTCTCATCGTCTTGAACTTGTTCTTGAAAATTTCATTGTGAATGTGTTTTTGTTTCATTGATTTTTACTGAATACAGACATATATACATTAATCCCATTAATTATCTTAAAATACTTTTAGCTACATGGTCCATCCTTCAGGACAACGTTTTAGTATAATTAGCCGCCGCTAACGAGATATACACCTATCACACTCAATATGTGATTGAGAACTATAATACGAGATTCCTGTGACAACTCTTTCGCTTCTGTATTTGTTATTCAACATGTAGTCCGCTGCAGCTTGTTTTGTCTTTTTTTTGTGTGTTTTATTTGTGATTTGTTATCTGTGTTTCTTCATTTCATGTACAATACAAGATTAACTCAGACTGCTATCATTCATTTAAAATATTCATCGCAGTCTATTTCATACATATCTATGTTAATAAAATGTACTCTAATAAACTTAATTTTGTTAATATATATTTATTTGACACAAAATTCTTTTAATACGAAAAAATATTTCAATCCCCACAGTTTTGTGTTAAACGATTTTCACTGTATGGAACACAAAAAACCGTACGTGAACATTTTTGTTTGTTTATTTGTAATGCAGCCATATTTTTCGGGCACCCGGTATTGTTGCGTATGTTAGATACAAATATTAATTACAGTACTGATCAATCAAATGGTTTATACTGTTTTTTCCTTATTAAAAGCTTTTATTTAACTTACAATGTATGTATGTATGTATGTATGTATGTATGTATGCATGTATGTATGTATGTAATTTGTTCGGGTGGAATCTTGCCAACTCAATTTTGAAGCTGATATCTTCCTCCTATGGAGCTGAAATTTTGTATACACGTTTAGTTTGGATGACAATGCATGTTTTGACCATTTATATTCCGATATTGCAATTAATTAAAAAGATATTAATTAAAAACGTTAAACTAGTTTTGGGCGCCAACTTGGATATATCTGCATTGTTGTAATAATGTTATTGTTACAACAATGACAAAAGTTGGCGTCGAAAATCGGTTTTCAGCCAAACTGGAATATCATAACGTTGCGCTATTGACTGTATTAATTAACTTTGTCTAAAAAATAATTACATTTCTACAACGTAAAAATAATCTAATTTCTACAACATATGCAATTTTTTTACAAATTTCTATCTATTTTCTTGGATTTAAATTCAAAACAAAAAAAGTAGAGCTATTTTTCAAGTAGATTGGTACATTGTATACCTTTCTCAACGCTGCCAAGTTAAACTGAGATGGAGTATTATAGAAATTCTAACTTTAACCCCTTAACTAGTTTGCCCGTACACCTTACGGGTTACTGAAAGTTAGCCACAACCGGTTTGCCCGTGCGCTGTACAGGCACCGACATTTTTTCTTTCTATATTTTATTTGCACAGACATTTTTATTCCTATAATAAGGTTATTAGTATAGTGTGTCTTTAGGAGATGCAGAGAGAGAGAGAGTTTGTCCATGGTACTGAACTACTCCATTCAGAATTTTGGTAGTGGTGAAGGTGAGAATTTTTCACTGAAGGCAAGAATATATTTTCTTGAAAATATTGCATAAAGAACAGGGATTTACAAGGCAGTGTACAATGTGTTGCCTAAGAAAAAGGAAAATGGATAGATAATCAAAAGAAGTCGATATTATCTCTCTATCCCCATTGGAATATAAGACTTAGTGTTAAACTATTCTTCATATTGTGTGTGCATATAAATATGCACACACACAATGAAATCCTATCAATCGTATGAAAAAGAGGTATGAACATGAAATTTTTTGGTAAGTGGAAGAAAACATATTTTAAGATATATGTGAAATATTCTTCATAGTACGCAGAATGTACTTATTAAAAGCAAACATTTAAAGGGTTTTGTGTTCAAAAATTATAAAATAAAAAAAGGTGAGTAAAATTTTAAACCGGAGATTAAAATAAAAATCTTCCATTTTCGCGCGTTCTGTTAATTATTATGCTTAGTTACATGCAGTTAAAAATTGGGCTTTTTTTTGGGAAAATTTTGGTCACAAAAATTGACCGCTTAAGAGGTTAATCTATGAAGCTCAGACAAAAAATAATTATAGAATCAGAAAGATCATTTATTTCGTCCTGATACGGTATAATGTTTTTTTACAAAATAATAATATTGTATTTCTTACGATTTTTTTTTTAAATAAGTCAAAATCGATGCGTTTTTATGAAAATAATGTCTAAATCGACGCGCATGAATTTTTTTTTTGTTTAAATGAATCGACATTCCGTAATAAAACAGCTCATGATTTGCTCTCTTAGAATCAGTCATTTAAAAAATAAAATATCGAAAAAAAATTTTTACGATTTTTTAAAAAATATTCAACATTTTAATATTTAATAACTTCGCCATTTATGAAGAAAATCTCATAAAACTTTTTTTCGTGTGTAGGATAATATTACCCAAGATCTGTACGAAGATTGAAAGAATTGCTTAAAATTTACGGATTTAAGAAAAAATTGTGTTTTTCGTCTAGTACCCTTTTTGCGAGAATTCATTTAGCTCGACTGTTCGAAAATAACCGGCTAACACCTAGCAACAATGATGCGTTGAATGAGATGAACAGACTAAGAAATCTGTCCAGTGATAACTAAAAAGTAAAAAATAAATTTAAAGTAAAAAAACTTTTTTAAAAACAAGCTTTTATTTAAACGCGCTAAAAAGAATAAAATAATTTTTTCTTTAAAATGTTTTTACTATCAACTTATAACGTCATTACACAATTTATATGATATAAAAGCTTGTCGCGAGATTAAAGCACTCTTATTTACTTAGTTTGAAAATTTTCAGAAATTGAAATCAATCAGATCAAGTTATTTAATTTACTTGTTTATCTGCAGAGGTAAATCTCGCGACAAGCTTTTATATCATATAAATTGTGTAATGACGTTATAAGTTGATAGTAAAAACATTTTAAAGAAAAAATTATTTTATTCTTTTTAGCGCGTTTAAATAAAAGCTTGTTTTTAAAAAAGTTTTTTTACTTTAAATTTATTTATATGCATAAAGTTTAATTGAATGTAATTTTCATTATTTAAAAAAAAAACTGGTGTTTTTTTTTTAACAATATATTTAAACTATATATATTCATACTTTTTCTGAATTTTTATAAATCCTTAAATTTTTTTTGTGCGTTTACGATTTGAACTTACGATAAATCATTAAAATAGAGAGATATAACATAATTTTTTAGAAAGATGAAAGAAAAACTTAAGGAAAATTTACTGAGTCAGTTACAATTCACTATCTGTTTTAAATTTCTTTAAGGAATAGAAATTCAGAATAATTATGTTTTTAGGTTTGAATCGGGTAGAACTAGTAATTAAGATTTATACTATATTGATTCAGTTTGTGTTGAGTATTAATTTTACTTAGACATAAAAATGATTATCTAAATTTCTAGACGCTTTCAAACATAGGATATTTGATTTTTATTTTCATTCTTTCAAAAACCTAAACTCTTATACGGTTGAAGATTTTAATCAATTAAAAAAAATAACAGAATGTTGTCGATGTGTGTAGTTACCTCCCAATTTGGATTTGATGGATTACAATCTCACTTAATTTCAAAGAACCCCGTTTTTAATTACAGCATTGCTTTGCAGAAAGTTGTGTAGATCCGCGCAAGAAAAAAAAATGGCAGTTTAAAAATACTTCTGCTAACCTAGCAATTATCAGACCCTACAAATGATTTTTCGTTACCGAATCTTGTTTTCTGAGTGCTGCAATAAAAGCAATTAGTGGACGAATTTGTTTTGTTTACCCACGGGGGCGATAATGAATGTTCGAACCGAGTGTACTATTAAATTAGTGTCGAACTTCTAATTCGAAAAATGGTCTAATTTTTGACGCGAGTTTTAATATATGACTTCCAAGCTGCTCTCTTTTGTGATTTCTCTTTTTTATAATCCTTGAAAATTATTCTCTTGTATAGGTTTTCGAAGAAAAAAAGGACCCCAAAACTTTAGAATTTTAATTATACATTTACTCTTAATTTATGGAATAATCTTGCTTAAAATACACGAATTACCGTAAATTTAGCCTAATTTCTCTTATTTAAAATAGCTGAAATCTTTGAAGGTTTTAAAATATTTATCTTTCCAAATAAACTTTCTTTTATGAGAAAATGTTATAAAAATTTTACTACAGCTTTATTGCATTTTGAAATTAAATACTGCTTTAACACAGCATAATATACTACCATACCTTTTACTACATGCGTTTTTGGAATTTTTAAAGCTTTTACTATGACATTTCTTAAGAATTTTAAGGGGGATATTTTTTTATTCTTTTTCTATAGTGATCGCAACCTCGTGGTCGGCATTGTTTCTTTTATGTCGTGAGTTCCGTGTCCTGATGCCTCTTTCTGGCGTGTAGAAAGTGATACACCACATCAAATCTGTTCAAATCGAAAGTCCTCACGTTGATGTGGATTATAAATATGTTTATTTAGGTTCATCCTCATGAATTGGTTCAAAATCAGGATATCCATTGCAAACTTTGCTTATTCAATTCCTACTACAATCTCGCTCTCTCTCTCTCTCTATCTTTATCTTGTTCAAAATTTCATTCGTTAGTAAAATACTTTCTATTCATCCAATCAAGTTCAAATACACTTTTTTAAACGTAGTGGATGACACTTGATGTTAATGCAGTTTTTTCAAATAATTAATTAATTACCGGTTTCGACCCCCACTTAGATTCTTCTCCATTGTTGTAACAATGTAACTCTTAAAACAATGACAAAAGTTAGCGTCGAAAACCGGTTTTTCAGCCAAACTAGCCAAACCTGGTGTGCATTCTTGCAATAATGCAGACAAATCATGCTCTTTTTTCAATTCCTACAATTAGTTCGCTCTCTCCCTATGTATATATTTATTTATGTATGTGTGTATATATATAGAACCTGTTCAATGTTCAACTTTTCAATCGTTAATAAAGCATTTTCTATTCACCCATTCAAAGTAAGAATTGACTTACTTGTTTTGTTTCAGAGCGACGGTAATAAACAATCAAAGTTTTGTTTTATTTACTGAGAAATATTTTTACTGGGTGTGCTTTAAATGTGTGAAATATTATAAATTTCAAATGGTAGTGTGTGAGTATGAATTTAAAATGTGTAGGAAAATTATTACTTAATGTTAGAATTTTGTTATTCGTTTCCTTTAGATGTTTTAACATTACTTGTTGGTAAGAAATAAATAGATAGCCCACTTTTTTCTAATTTTCATCAGTTTTTCTGAGATTAATTTACATCTTTAGAAAGGTGATTTTTGCCTTATATTTTAATACAACGAAACGTAATTTATTTCCGAAATGTGTTTTTGAGTCTGTAAGTTTTATTTTGCACCCACATTTTATTTTTTTAAAAAAAATATGTGGAGGATTTTTAAAGTTTTTAAACATAAGCGCTGTATAAAACTTAAAAATTTTTTAGAACTATTTATTTATTATTCATTGCATCTTGTGAACATTTTGAAACCCCTTAGAATTTTGCTTCATTTATTATAACCTTATTTATAATCTTTTTATTTTAAAAAAAATATTTTATTTTTCTTTGGCTGCGTTTTGTTACACTGTTCAAAAGTTTTGATCCCTTTTTAACTTCGGCTATACTTGGGAGTTCAAAAAGAAAAGAAAAAAACCGAAAACATTCTTACTATTAGTTTAATTCTGTTTCTCTCACGCGCTTCATTTATTCTTCATGATCCAAGGAAGAGATGGGGAGGGGTTGCGATTATTTAACTAGTTCATAAATTTGAATTTCAAACCCACCCTCGCAATGGCTGTATTCCAGATCTTAAAATCTAACCGTGGTAAACATCATTCTGCTTGGCTGGTGTCAACCAACGGCTCTGAAAGGGTGACGACAATAAGTATATTCTTTAGGAGAAGATGGAGTGTTAGGGGGAGGATGTTTCCCACGTTTGTGTAAGCTAACAAACAAATCAACGTGTTAAAAATAAGACTGACTTCCCAATTTTATAAGATATAAATAAATCTGTATATATATATATATATATATATATATATATATATATATATCATTGTTGAAATAGAATGGGAGACGTATGAAAGCAGAACGTTTAAATGTAAACAAATATCTTTGTCAATTAATGTTGATTGATTAAATAAAATATTTGAGGGGGGGGGGTAGTTCATTTTTAAAAAAAACTGCTTTTTAAATTGTTTCCTTATTATGCATGAGAAATTATTGGTTTTATTTGTCTCTATTCAGAAATATCGTTAGGAAATGTCATCTTTTTGTGTAAATGTTTTTATAGTTTAGTCATTCCTACATAGAATGTTTTTAAGACAAAAAGCAAACATTTATTGGATACAGAAAGATAAAACTTCTCTCTCTATATATATAAAACTAATTTTTAAACGTGTATCTTCTATCTCGTTCAAAATCTAAAAACATTGTAATCAACCCTCATCTGCTGCTGTCAGATTCCCGTGTAAACATTTGTAATAATAATGTATGATTGAGCTGTGGTCTGGCTACGAATAAAATGGGCTTACAAAAGTAAGATAATAAAAAAATGAATGAGATATTTTATTTGTTGGATTGCATTGATTCTCTATTGCGATAAGCACAATCATTTTAAATTTTCATTTGTTATGGGCTTTTATTATTTATTATGATGATACACTAGATTAAAAAGGTTTGCTTACAGATGTATACTGCTCCAAAGAGTCTTTCGAGAGCGAAAGGGAAATAAGATAAATCAATTGTTACATTGTTTTAATTTTTGAAGATCCAGAAAAATGATCATTATATTGTATGATGCCAAATTCTGAATTGTGTTCATCATATATATTCATTGAGGTGGTGCACATCCGGAGGATAGAATCCGTGACCTTCATTTCCGTAAGCACGTAACCAACCACTAGACCAAAATGATCACTTCAGTCCGGAGGCTGTTACTGGCTTATCTCAATACCACTGCTACGCACTCCTCCACCAGCGAGTCGGTGGATAGGCGAACGAACGATATAGTTGTTTTGGAAAATGTATGAGTTGTTTCGGTTGATTGGAGGAGTTGCATCAAGTGAATCTGGCGAGTTTTTTTGTTTGCTCGTAGATGGCGCCACATCAGTTCAGTAGGTTACGCTTTTTCTGAGTCACCAATAAGGTGGCGCGCATCCGGAGAACAGTACCCGCAATCTTCGGTCCCGTAAGCACGTAACATTCCACTAGACCAAGATGATCACTTAAGTCCGGCGGTTGTTACTGGCTTATATAGATACTACCGCTTTGCACTAAACTCTTCAAAAACTTTTCTATGTATTTGAAAAACGTCGCAATTTTCAAAAAAGAAAAACGTAGTTGCAGCAAAATTCACTTCTACTGAAGAGATTTGCTGCAAGTGAAGTAAACTCATGTTGGAAAGTTAGTTTTTGGAACGGGGAAGACCAGCTCGTGTATCATCGTCACTTGACCGTGGCTCAAAATTACAAAGCTCGTGGTCAACATCCCTCGTGTTGCTTTATAGGGCGACGTTAAAAAACACTCATTCCAACATTTCATACTGCAATTTTTGAAAATAATTTTCCCCCAGCTCAATAGAATATATTTAATTTGATCACGCACTCGCTTCAAGCTGTTTGTATATTGTACAGAATATTTCGAAAACGAAACCATACAATGCTGTTATTGACCCAAATTTCGATATTGATCGCATTTTGATAAATATTTAATGCTATCGTGCAGTTTATTTACGGAATGGACGGAAATTTGCTAAATAAAATTATTTGAAAGGTTTCCTTGTAATGTTTGCAACGTGATCTATCCTACTCCTATTTACAATTCCATTGTTTCGCATTGCAGGATGAATTCCATCCATTCATTGAGGCTCTGTTGCCTCATGTTAAAGCCTTCTCTTACACATGGTTCAATCTACAAGCGGCCAAGCGCAAATACTTCAAGAAGCACGAGAAGCGCATGAGCCTAGAGGAGGAAAGGAGGTGCAAAGAGGAGCTGCAAGTGAGCATCATTTTTCTTTCTCTAATCATTGGGTGGGGGGGGGGGCAATCCATTGAGACACGGGTATCTAACTTTTGCTTGTCTGTTTATAACAGAATGAGCGGACCGAGGTGAAGCAGAAGTGGGCGTCTCGTCTCCTGGGGAAGCTTCGGAAGGACATAACGCAGGAGTGCCGAGAGGACTTTGTCCTGGGCATCACGGGCAAGAAAAGGGTCAGCTGTGTCCTCAGTAATCCAGACCAAAAGGGAAAGATGAGGAGGATAGATTGTCTGCGGCAAGCAGACAAGGTGATTTTAATTTCTTCGTCAACAAAATGATTGAATTAATTACTTTTGTTTATTAGTGGGTTTTTTTTATTAATAAGTTTTTTATGGGCAGTTGTATCAATTATATAATTTTATTCTTTTTTTTAAATATAAATCTAATTGATTTCTTTCATAGTATTTTGTTTCGGTTTTTAGCTATTATTTTTCTGGTTCTGAATGATAGAAAATAAAGTTATGGAAAAAGTTTGACAAAGCGGAGGTTTTTTCCCCCATTTATTAATTTAAGAGAATATATATATTAATGTGACTTGATTTTATAAGTTAGGGGGGGAAATTTAGTACAACTGTAAGACTTGGAAATAAAAATTTAATAAGTTTCTTTATTGTGTTCATATTTTTTTTTATGCCAAAGGTATTTCAAAAGTTTTCTTTTTCATTAAATTTAAATCAGTAAAAACCTAATAGTTTTATGAGCATAGACCAAGAGAGGGGGGGGGGCATATAGCAGCCCTCAAAAAGTTTTTTTCCAGCCTGCCAAGACAGTCAGGAAACCAAGTAAACAGAAAATGTTCTTTGTCTTTGGATCAACATATGTGAGCTAAGTTTTTCATGTGTGATGACCAACGAGATAAAATATAGATGAAGTTGCTCTACATTAACTTGCAGCCTGTGATAAGGATTTCAACAAGCAATTTTACTCAGGATTTTGAAAAAATTGTAGAAAGTTGGATGACTTGTCGTTGTCCACTTGTTGGAAAACAAGTGGAAAGGGTACATTTGTATCATTAAACTGATTTTAAAATTAAATGTCTTTGTGTGTGTGTGCAGCTATAGATATTCAATTAGCTCAATAGATTGAATAAAACTGCCTCTCTTTTATTTAGCTTATATTTATTGATTTTTATGGTGCAATTTATATATTTTCTCAGCTGCAAATAATGAACGTAATATTGTTTTTTAATGGTGCGGCCCTCCATTACTACAATGTGGCCTTCGAGCTAAAACAATTGCATGCCCCTGGCATTGAGGATTGATTATGAATATTCAAGGTGTATTTCACATATGCACTCTATTCTTTTGATCAAAATCGAACTATTTATGAGTTAGGCTTCCTTATTCAATTTCTGCAATCTTTAATTCAATGCGAATATATAATACAAGGGTCGGCAACCTAAGGCACGCATGCCACATTTGGCACGCGATACAATTCTCAGTGGCACTCTGCACTACTGTACAAATTTGAGAATTTTTAAATGTATGGAAGTTGATAATTTTTTAATGGACAGTTATGGAATTAAGAATAATTCTGAAAGATAACTCCAAAGATAAATTTACAGCCATTTCGTAAAGCATTGAATGTCATTACTGGAGAGATTTGATTGGAGAAAATTGCTTGTTCTTTGCTTTTCGTTTTTGGTTCTATATGTCTAACTAAAAAGTCTTTCCAGTTATGAAAAATGATTTCGAGTCCCCAAATAAATTGTTCAACAACTGAATGCATAGAATCGTGTCAAATTAAAAATCACAAATTATACCCCTGATCCTGTGATATGAAATAGAGCGGTGCAAGCACTAGGCTCGAATAAAAATTTTATGTTATTTATCTTTTTATTTAACCATAATGATGGGAAATACTTATATTTTACATTGTCTATTTCTTATTTTAATAAATATGTTAAAAATACATAATGTATGTACAATTAAATTTTGTCTTTAAGAAATGGTTACATTATATGTTGTTTCTTTTTATGTTAAGATTATACCTTGAAATGATGCAAAATTAATATATAATAAAACTGAAAATCTAAATTGTTGACCTTTATTCCCTAACTCTTCAGGAATTATCACAGGAATAAAATTCTGTAAAAAATATCCTGCTGTGTGGCACGCTGAATCATACTGGTTGATTGGTTTGGCATAACACAGCTAAAAGGTTGCAGACCCCTGATCTAATAGATCTCTATTTTTCTGTGTCGACTTAGCTTTATCATTTATATTTGCTATTAGATTCTTAAATTGTCAAATAGGTTCAATTATTAACTGTTTCTTCTATTCCATACATGTATGAGAATACTCATTTTGTGTTAAAATGTTTGTGTGTGTAGGTCTGGCGGCTGGACTCGTGATGGTGATCCTGTTCAAAGCAATTCCTCTGGAGAGCACAGACGGAGAGCGTCTAGAAAAGTCACCAGAGTGCCTCCATCCCAACCTTTGTGTTAATCCATACCACATCAACGTCTCCGTCCGAGAATTAGACCTGTATCTGGCCAATTTTATACTCAGCCATGGTACATCATCCTCTTCTACATTTTTTATTAATATTAAATCCTCAAAAAAGGCTTTTTTTAATAAAAGAAAATTTGAGAATTTGAACATAAAGATGGGAAGAAAAGCAGTTGCATTACTTTACTGGAATGGTAATGTTGAAAATACTGCAAATCAGCATAACTTGATAATTCTTTCCATCATACTGTTTTTATTATGTTATAAAGTATTTACCAACATTAGATGAACGTTATTAGTTCAATGAATTTCTTTATGATGAATTTAAATATTTACTCTAATGGAATATTAATAAAATCATTCTATCCTAAAATTTTAATAACGCACTAGTTGAAGATGATGTTTAGATAGAATATGTGTGAATATTAAATAGTATAATCTGATATGTATAGTTTTTCAGAAGTGTATGCATCACAGTGGGATATACAAACTACTTTCATGCGAGGGGTTACATTTTTTAAAAATGCGGAGGAAATCACTGCAACATAATCTTTATGCTAATACTTTAAAAACTCCCATACCCCATCCTTGTATATGCCACTGATGCATCAGTACAAAAATGGCCAATCAGTTTCAGGAGTTGTTTTTAGAAATTTTAATTTGTATAATGTAAATATATATTTCAAACATAGTGTATTTGGATGAAAGTTAAAAAATACACTAACAAATCATTTGCTTGACAAATCATTTGTTTTCTATTAAAACATTAAGAATATAATCATAAGAATAATTATTTTGAACTAAATTTTAAATCTTTTTTTCTGTGTTGTCTACAGTAAAAATTTTTTTTTCAAGCATTGTGCTTGAAATATCTTTGTTGAAATTAATCAAAATTTTGTAAAAATTGCACTGGGAGTATATTACCATATATAGTGTAGTCACATATAAAATATGTGCTTGAATTAAAATAATTATTTTTCTAAATAAATTGGTTTGATGTTCATTTTGTTCCAAAGCTTTTACCTGTATAATGATTGTTGTTCACTTTGTTTCCAATGAGGAGAGTGTATATTTTTTTTTATCTACATCATGCTAAGTCTATTTTTGATTACTAGGGACGGAGAGTATCCAGTTTGCTTCAGTTTCTATAAATAGTTTTCTTCCCTAGGCTCTTCACATACTTGAAGTAGAGGTTGAACTACATGTGTCTTTTTTTTTTCTCTCCCTCTTCCTCATCGCTGTTTTCTCTTTTTCATTTTATATACATTGCGCATAAATTTAGTATTTACTATTGTTTTCATAAACTTACAATAGATTTTTATAGCTGATTTTTCATTTTTTTAAAAAAAAATGTCTTTACTGCAATGGTGTAATCTGATTTCTTTATGGGGTAGGGGAAATAATATAAAACTTGCTACCTCTTAAGCTCCTCCCTTCTATACATCAATGCTTTTTCTGTAAATAATACTTAAAGTAAAACCAATAGTTTTTCTGTTAAATATATATCTATATTAACAGATTATATATTATGAGGAAATCATAAAGCTTTGTTAAAATTATATAAAAAATTTGAATATATGATTAAGTATCTTTGCTATGTAAACTTTTAAAAGGGCAAAGCTTAGATTTAATTTTATAAAATCATTATACTGATCTCAAATTTAAATATAAAGGAACTACACAGGAGTTGCAGTGATTTGTAATGTAATTAAAATCACTGAAAGATCTTTAACAGTATTAAAAAAAAATATAATTGTAGTTTGGTACTTGTCAAAACTCATACTACTATTTATAAATGCTTCTTACTGAATGCTTTAAATAATTTTGTAATGAATGACTTTTTAATAAAAAAAAGGAGAAATTATAATTATTGATTCATTTAAATATCACTTAAATATGACTTAATAATATCAATAATGAGTATTGTAATTAGAGTACTGCTTTTTCTTTGGTTCTTTTTTGGATAAGAAAATGTATCTTATAAATGAATTTATATTTTTATAAAATGGAAAAAATATATGATGTTCATCTTATTAAAAAGTAATTTTGTGTTTTTGCATTCTAGAATCGTTAAGTGGTATTAGAGATGGTTTATGTGATAGCAACAAAGAAGACGAAAGAGGTTGGTATATTCTTGCATATTTATTTTAATATTCACTCGTAAAAAGTGTGATCTAACTCTAAAAATTATTTTTATGGATTTCATCCGAATCAATCATTTCATGATTTTAATATGTTTTAAAACAAATAGACAATTGCATTGCTTTAATAATACATTAGGAGTAATTCTGCTTTTGATATATTTATAACAAGAAAACTCTATTCATTTTTGCACTCCATCGTTGCATTCTTTCATCAAAAACTTAAAAGATAAGAATGGATATTTTCTTAATTTGATTTTAAGCTAGAATAAAATGGCTTTAAAAAATATATGTACAGTATTAAGGTAACATTCAAAATATGTTTTTAATAAATGCTCATTTAACTTCTGTGTTTACACACTGTTTAGTAATTGTAAGAAATATTTTGTTGATTTTAGGAGTGATATAAATTGGTGTAAAAAAAATCTAAATGTTTTCCCTCAATTTTTGTGTTAATCTTGACACCATTCCATCTGTCTAACCTCTTTCCTTGTTCTGGCATAAAAACAAATATTTACTTTTGCTGAGGGGATTCCCCCATTGACTTCTCTCCAAATGGACTCCACTCCAAATCAGCTGGCTGATTTACAGGAAAAATAACATCTGTTGTGATGCCACTGTTTGATAACAATGTCTCACATGATTGGGTACTGAGACATTGTTATTGTTACCAGTTCATGTGGCATCAGTATGATTGAATCTGTAACTTTTAATATAATTTTTAAAAAAAAGTTGTTCTTAATATATATTGCCTATTTTTTAATTAACTTAGGCATACAACACATTACATGGAAACATAAATTCATTTTGTATTTCTGCCTCTATGAATAAAGTGCATTTTGAGATACTATTAATGATTTATAACTAATCATGTCCAGTGTAAGATGAGTGCTTGCTATGACAGTGAGGCATCTTAATCAGATTAGTTTCAACTTGATTTAAGTCTAGAAAATAGTTTAGGTAGTTGTCAAATTCTAAGTCACATATTTTAAGCATCTCACAAAACTTCAATTCAATGTAAGTTTAATTAATTCAGATGTCTAAAATTTTTAGTATTCGCAAATAGTGATAAGAAATGACATG
>BMAO01037945.1:0-29380 GCA_019973975.1 Trichonephila clavata | reverse complement strand
TCGAATTAACTATTAAAATGTTCTGATCCCGATGAATTCGTTAAACTGGGACTCGACTGTAATATGAATTCATTTGAAAACGGTATTATTTTTGTATTGAATTTTGCATCTTGCAAATACTATTTTCAGGATTACAAAATTTCCAAATATTTTTGTTTTTTATTATTCTTTTTTTCTTTGAACATATTATTCAGGAATTAAATATCGCTATAAGTAAATGCTTTACATTAAGTGGATTCTCTCTTAACATAACTATATTTCTTGATCAACAAATTTCGTAACTCTTAATGCAACTTCTAAAATATGATACATAATTTTCAAATATTATTATTGCTGAGTGAAAAGAGTTCATCAGATATAGCTACTCTATAAAAAAGTAAGCATTTGTAAAATCTCCAAATTATGCGAATTGAAAATTTTAATTATAGTTTTAATATTCGAAGATACTCAAATTCTGTATGTAAAAAAGAATAAAAAAAGTCCATCTTCGTAAAGTAGTTGTGGCTTCATATTCTTAAAAGAAAAAAAAAATGGGTTTCTTTAGTCTTTTTATTCTTTATAGATTTATAGCTTATAAATATTTTCTTTTTAAAGCTGAAAATAAATACCTTGTTTAACAGGCAAATAACATACTAATTTTTTTTCTCTCTCCCAAGTGATAAAAATGGGGTCTAGGTATTGTAAATTGCCATGCGCTACAGAGGAAAACAACCTGCTTACACTGCCACCTGGCAGGTGAATTTAGAGTTAGCATTCTTATTTTTAAAAAAAAAATACGAGATACGTGTAAAAAGTCAATTACAATGTTTTTTCATCATAATCTATCCATCACAAAAACAAAAAAACGAAATCTTGTGCACAAAAATTATACAAATAAAAATCACAAAGCACACATGTGGTTGATCATGTTGAACAAAACTGCACTTTATGGATATGAGACTCATCTGCCAGTTAAAATCAAAATGATGTCCTTCAGCAACAAGTCTGCATTTCTCGCTGCACCTTCTTCAACATGGAATATGACGTGTTGGCACAAGCATACATTCTACGATTTTGAAGTTCCTGTTGTGTTGATGGAAAAGATCCTTGTTGATGTATCTCCACAGAAAAAAAGTCCAATGGGTTAAGTCAGGTAACTGTGCAGACCATTCAACGCAAACACAATAATTGATGGCTTGTTGCTGGAATGTGTCTTGAGTGTGTTTAGTGACGCGGGATACCTTGAGCGGCAGGGCGCCTTCTTTTTAGAACCATACATTCCGGAGTTCAAGCAAAGGAAAATCTGATTTTGTAGATCAGATAACACGTTATCCATAAAGTCCTCCGACAAGTATCGGGATCACCGATAACGTATCTCATAAGATACCGGGTCAGTCAGTCTGTTTTTGAATATTCCGCACCAAACATTTATCGACCAGTGAACTTTATGTTGAACTTCGACAACTCACCGAGTACAATTCAGTGACCAGTAATGTACAATCTGCTTATTATGCATAGTATTACTCGCAAAACATGCATCATCCGTCCATATGATGTCGACAAGAAACGTTGGCTGGAACTCCAAGCGGTTCATAATGAAGTCGCAACAATCATAGCGTTTTCTGACCATCCCCAACTACCATTAATGCCTCTACAGATGCCGGGCAAACAAATATGCATTTTAGGCCTTTTATTTTTAACATTACTTTACGAAAGATGTCTTCTTTTCGTTAATTGATGATGCTGAAAAGTTGTGTAGTTGACTTTTTTCATGTAACTAGTACTGATTTTGAGTTAAGAACGCTAACTAATAATTTATTCACTAGATGGCGCTGCAAGAAGTTGTGTGGCGGCACACTGTGACTGTATAATGAACAATTTGATACCGAATACACTGATATACTTTGCTATACTTCTTAAATATTATATTGAGGAATAATAAAAACAAAATTGATAAAATTATTTTATATAAATTGAATCGGAGTTAATACCAAAGCTTTAAATTTGTTTTGGACTTCTGCTGCATGGAGATTTCCAAGCTTATTATTTTTTTTTTTTTTTCTCGGTAATGCAGTTTTTGTTGGTAAAATTGAAATTTATTTATTTCGTTACTTTCAGGAAAACATATTATGTGTATCACTTTTGTCTTCTAAAATTTATCCATTGCTTGAATATATTTCTTGAAATCAAACCTTTTTTTAATATTTACTTTTTCGAAAATTTTAAAACATTTTAATGAGTAAAATTATTTATTTTTAAAACAAATATTATTAAATAAAATTTATGAAAAATTAATGCATTAACAGTTTGAAAATAATTAAGTGGTTGATTATTGAGAACAATGATAACAATATATTTAATAATAACTAAGTAAATGAGTTTAACATCTTAAAATGAAAACTTATACAAAGAAAAACCCCTAATAATTGAGTTTTGAATTTATTACCAAGATTATGATAATTTAAATAATTTTATTTTAAAAGTAAATTTTTCCGAAATCCTTCATTATATGTTTTTTATTTTTTATATGCGAAGAATAATTTTTTTTTAGGTAAAAATTATATATAAAACTGATATACTCCATGTAAAACATAATAAGAATAATTCAATCTAAAATAAAATAATAACAGACGAGATAAAAAAATTATACATGTTGTGTACATAATAAAACACAGTAATAAATTAAACGTGATAAAAACAGAGTACTTACTTTAATTTTATTCATTTGTTATTACATAAAACTATTATTTCTTATTCTATTCTGTTGTCTAAAATACATAAGAACTCACTTGTGTGTGTGTTAATTATTGTTTTAAAGGATAAACTCATTAATATATGAAGTAGTTGTTTTAATGAATTTATAATGTCCATAACCAGAAGGAAGCAGAGTAAATTTAAATTACCTTTAAAATATTTTCCTTCATAGAAATATAATATTTTTGTATAATAATGTTTAATTATGCTTAATTCTAATATCTTTCTAAATATTTATTTTTTTTATTCGTATTTTTCTTTATTAAGTAGAATAGAAAAATATTTGGCCAAATAAAGCTAACCATAAAAATTGAGATAAATTATTTTTTATATCACGAATATCGTATTTACATTTAGCTTGTTTTTAGGGGTGAATTTTTTAAAAAAAAATTTTTATAATAGTTATACATAAAAATAAATTTTGAGATTGAATTAATTTTTTTCTTTCTTAAGCTATCTGTTATTTAGCGATTAATTTATTTTGTTATTTATATATTTTATTACATCGAAAGGAGGCTTACATCCGAAAAAAATCCAATTTATTTATAAAATGAGACTTTTTTTTTTACAAAAAGATTTTAAATACATTATTTAAAAAACGTAAGCAGCTGCCCATACGGTATAGTGGTTAGTGAAGTTGACTGCCTCGAATCCCAGAGAAGGCTTGCAAATGTATAGTGCTTTTGCAGCAATGGGGTACTCTAAATAGCCGCATGTCCTTACGTTAGATTCCTCCAAGCTACGGTTAACGACAGACGTACAATTAGACCCTTTTTACGGTGACATAAGTAACAACAACAAAAAATAAGCATGTTCTTATAAATTATTGTAAATATAATTTTAAAAATATTATAAAATAATATGATTTTTTGAAGAAAATAAAATAAAAATTTAAACCTTAACAGCCAAAAATTATAAATTTATTAAATATTGTTTTTGAATGTTCTACAAATAAAATAATACTAGTGTAACTTGCGATTAAAGCAATAAAAGTAAAGAATGCAAAAATAACAATCGAATTAGGAACACTAGAAAAAAAATCGAAGTTTATATTTTATATATTATATATATAAAGAATTATTTCTATTCTAATATTTTTTAAAATTCATAGAAATATAAATTATTCTTAAAGTAAAATAATCACCATACATATTTTTAGCTGTGTAAAATACTCACTTTATGTATAATTTTTTTTTTCATAAATTTTATTAAAAATGTTTGAAGTTCTGATACATTTTAATAAATGTACGAATGCTGGAAAAATAATCAGTATAATGTTTAAAATATTTCTTTTTATAATAATGAAAAACTATAATTTTAGATATTCATTACCATAAAAATGAATTAGCCTAAATTAGCTACTTAATTACATGATCGCAAATATATATATATATATATATATCATCAAAATTTCTCTACAAGCGAAAGATGAATTAACATGATTAGAACTGAAAAAAATTTGTAATTGCAAGATAACCAGATGTATGCTTCTTAAATTAATTTCCATATTTATTTATTCCACAAAATTATTATTCATATAGTATATAGAGGTTATTTGTAGATATATTTTATTGAAATATAGGGTAATTCATAATTTACATATATATATATATATATATAATCCCTCCGTTCATGCAGTTTTACTGCATCACGCGGCAAATGGGGTACATAAACTTTGTGTTATGTAAAAGACCACGTTTTTGGAACAAAAAGGAAAGGATAGCAAATGCTATTAATAGTTGATAGTACCGTGTTGATTGGAGTGCGGCAGGAATTGGACTATCGGATTGATGTGTGCCGAAATTTCACTCAGAACACCTGTAAAGTATGCAAATAAAACTTGAAATTTCTGTATTCAACCTAATATTTTTACTACAGTGCTTCGAATATCGGGAAGAAATTATGAATAACCCTATATTTCAATAAAATATATCTACAAAGAAACTCTTATACTATATGAATGATAATTTTGAGAAATAAATAAATATGGAAATTTATTTATCTACCGATGCAAAAAAATTTCTCTGAATATTTCTTGTTCGATTACATCCCGTTATCGATTACAACGGTTTTATTTTGCTTCGCTGTTTCAGGACAGAATATTTAATGGATCTAAAATCTTTTCTGTAAGCAGAGCGCAAGAAATCTATTCACCTAATTTCCCGCAAGAAACTACTCTCTAAAGGGGGAAAAAAGTAAGAGTTGATGAATTTGCAAGACAGAACACGTCCCAAACACGATACTCATTTATCAAGTGCAAGACGATGTGTGGGAAGGCTGTCTTGTCAAAACTGAATGCATATTTCATGGGCTACTCGTTGAAATAGATAGTTACATTAAGTTGCATAATTTCAGATGTTTTGCATTTTCCTGATTTTCAGGAAATGAACTAAAAGTAGTCAGAGGAACATCGTAATTTCAGATACTATGTCAATAATATACTCATTTAACGGGTTTTTTCTTAAAGGACTTTGGATAAGATTTTTTTCTTTCGTGAAATTCCTCTGGAATTACTTTTTCAATATTTGAAAAACTGCTTAGACTTGTATTTGGGCAACCTATATTAATGAATTTAATTTTAGTTTTGTTATTACTTTTTTGTGATTTGATTTCTGAATCTTGCTTTTTCTCGGTTTCTAGAAACTGAATTAGAATAAATAAGCGTATGAAATGAGATTATTTTTAAAGTTTTTATCAATGAAACTGATTTCATTAATTTTTTATGAGAATGTGTTAGACAAATAATATTTTTGGAAAATAAAAGAAAGTAATCAGTTTTATGTATTTAACTTATATTTCAAAGCATGAATTTTAATTGTAATTATTTTAATGAGTTTTAATTTTACTTTAATTTGTTATTTTTTATCCATCGTGATTAATTCGTGGTACATTGGCAAGGATGCCTTAAGACTTTTTGGGGTACTGGTCTCCTACTCAAAACTAGGCCCTTGGCCCCTACACAAATGTAAGCCCCACCTATGACCTTTAAAAATAAACAGTACATAACATACGTTGTCAAATACTCATACAAACAATTACCCGAAACAAATAAATATGCATGATTTTCAATCGCACATACCAGCTTCTACCAACTGCCGCCTTTTGACTGAATGAGTAATAAGGGTGTATGGTGATAGGCTTAGGTCTGTGCGTGGACAACGGTCATCACATGTAGCCAGTTGACATATCGTCCAAAATTTTCTCTTTTTCGGAGAATACAACCGGAAATTACACTTGACCTTTGAAATTATTCGAATTATGATCTACTTAAGGCTGAGTTGAGAACGAGACGAGGTCCCATTGCGGTTGAGGCCCTGAATCCGGACCCAGTTGGCCCATGCCTTAAGACGTCTATTATATCATTACTTATCCATTTCATCGGCCTGACGATAAATTCGCCAAAAAGGATTCAACCGACTCTAAACGAAATATTCCCGTTAGTAACCTTATACCACCACATTTTCAAAACAATTAGTGGTCTTTTCTTATCAGTAACGTCTTTTCATAATACATCAAAAATAGCAGAAAAATTTAAAAACCAAATTAGTGCTGCTACTTATTATCCCAGAGATTATGCTACTGTTTATTGTAACAAACAGTTAGAGTTTGGTATCATCAGTGGCAACGTATTCTTCAGCAGTGGAAATCAATGTAAACGTAATTCTATCGTTAAAATAGAAAGTTATCAGGTAATTCAATTTAACTGCACATAGTTTTCTTAAAGTAGCAGTTTTTGGTTTTATTTTTTTTAACAATCAGCAAAAAAGTTAAAGGTAAACCACAATGATCCAAAACATACACTCACACGCATATACATGTGTATGCGCAAGTCCGTTAAAATAATTACTGACAGTGTATCTAGCAATAACTGGTTTATCGTTCTTTGATTTTCGAATGCTTTTTATGGGGAAAAATTTCTTATTAAAATGAATTCCGATCTTCTATCCATTATATCCCATACACTTTTACTCACAAGGGAATGGCATGACTAAGGAAATTCATTTCGTGACGAGACTTTGTGTAATAGTAGTACTCCCTTAGGGTGTTCAACCCTCAATGTAATTCCGACGAATGGGCAATCGATTCGGAGAAAATAGCCTTCGAAATTATTAGCTTTTATACAATTAAGTTTTAATTACTTCCAGCGACGCAGCGGAGTGATCAGTAGAGTACCTGTTTACCATACGGTAGGCCTTGGTTCGATATTTATATTTTACAAATATAATTATTAATAAAAATATGAATATATAAACTAAAATTATATGAATTATAAATATATAAATTATAAATATAATTATTAATAAATAATATTTATTATAAAATTATATTATAATAAATATGATAATAAAAAAATAGTTGCAAATAGTTTTATAGTATGAAATACGATATATTATAAATAACATATATATAAAATATTAAAATAATACATAAATTATATTATACTAATTAATTATAAAAAAATATTTTACAATTATATAAAATATTTAATGTCTTTTTTTAAATAAATTTATTTAATTGTAAAAATAATTAAATGAATTTAAAAATTAAAACAAAGAAAAACCGATTGCATAATTCACACTGAGGCTGACTGCATCTCTGAAAGTAATTAAGACTTAATTTTATAAAAGCTAAGTAGGAATTTCGAAGGCTATTCTTTCCGAACTGACTGCCCATTCTTCGGAATTACATTGAGGTTTGAACACCCAATAGGAGTACTACTATTGCACAAAGTCTAATCCCGAAATGAATTTCCGTAGTCGTGCCCTCCCCTTGTCTGTTGATAAACACTGGAGGAAATGTTGACTAGCCATAAAACTGTTTTAAAACCCACTTTGAAAAATGAAGTTTTGAGTCTGCAGTTTTTATAGACATTGCCGCCTTCCTTCTATTATTTTCACAATTTAAATTATATGACATGTTAATGATGAATGACGTGTTAAAATTGAAGTGTTATATCATAGAATCAAAAATTAGTTGCTCCACCTAGATAGATTTTTGTAATTAAACTAAGCATACGATATCTTAATGAAATTATATATATATATATAATGGTAATTCCCTTTAATATAAATTTAGTAACTTTTTAATTATTGATGGTACATTCGTTCTAGATCCGCATTCAATTATTTAACTGGCTTCCCGCATAATCGGGATTTAATGGACTAAATTCATGACGGTCACATGATAATATAAACACGTGTTCTGCATTGAATTCAAAATGGACAACAAACTATCTTGTACTTTTTATTCTATTTGTAAAACTTAGGTAAAATTTCAAATTGCATAATTGGGTAAAGATGCTCAAGAGTTATAAAAATAAACTTCTGCAAAAAGATTTTAAAATTAAAGAAAAAAAGTCTTGTTTTATACATGAACTTTTAAATAAAGTGACAAATATTAATTTTTTTTTAAAAAAAGTTTCTGTAAAAAGCGTAATTTGGCAACAACGAAGTGCATGTACTGATTTGCTGAAAATAGATAATTGCATTTATCGTGACTAGGACGTCACATGTGTTTTTCAACTTGATTGGCTAAAAACACGTGGTTTAAAACTATCATGTGATTATGACGTCCTTGAATTTAGTCAATTGTAATTGAATTTAAGATTGCTTCAGAAACTATCTAGTGGTAGTTTCTGACGAATCATAGCTTCCGTTAGAAAAAGCCACGCAACATTCAACGCCTTGTGTAAATAGCTAGAATTATTTGTTTTTTTCTTCGTAATGTATAAAAAGTGGCAGTCCATTTTTGTCTCTTGTCTGCTTTTTGTGATGTCGGAAAGCTAAGTAATGCAAAGCAGTTTTTTTACATATGTGTGTGTGATCGTCAAATAAAGTGGAATACCCAAACAATAAATGATGCCTCATCCATTCAACAACTCAAAGGCATATATCACTTAATCATGAAATAAAATAGTGCGGAAAATAGTTCTCTCACTACACCACTACCACTTGCCAGGATATACACTGGTGTCCAAAAGTTAAACATAATTGATAATTATGTGAATAATGAAGGAACTGTAAATCAGAATGGCGGCAAACGTGATATGCGAGTGTAAAATGGTTATAAAATAAGGAAGCAATTCGAAAGAATGATAATAAATAATTTTACTATCCAAAGTAGCAGTTTGAAAGAAAACTGAGCATAGCAAGGATTCACGCTTTAAAGAAAAAAGAAAGAAAACATTAAATAAAATACTGATGCTGCAGTTTAATAAGGCGTGTGGTCACCTCTGACCGCCAGGCACGCTGCACAGCGTTTATCATACTTGCTATGAGATGATGAATGAGTTGTGGGTTCAAACGGTCCCAAGCTTCTTGGCGAGCTCTCTTCAGTTCTGTAACGGAGCTCGGTGGGTGCGAAAGGGCTGCAATTTTACTCCCGAGCATTTTACATACATGCTCGATAGGATTTAAATCATTGGAGTTCGCAGGCCACGACATGCGCTGGATGTTTTCCGTTTCAAGGAAGTCATTAATCAGCACCACTCGGTGGCATGGTGCATTATCTTCCATGAATATGAACTCAGGACCAATAGCACCTCGAAACAAGCGAAAATAAGGCTCAAGAACTTCGTCTCTGTATCTTCGAGCAGTCACAGACCCCGTGTCAAAGAAATGGAGGTCTGTGCTGCCGTCCATCATGATGCCTACCCATACCCTTACTCCCCCTGATGGAAAAAATGATGTCTTTCCGTTATGTTTCTTGGTTCAAAACGTGTTCCACGTTCTCTCCATATTGTTGCCCACCGAGAATCACTGACTAAACCGGGACTCGTCACTGAACATCACATTTGCCCACTCTCCCACACTCCAATGTTGATATTTCAAACTACAGTTCAAACGAGCGCGTTTATGCGCAGACGTGAGGGGAATGCAAACTGGTAGTCTTCTGGCATACAGGCCAGCATGATTGAGTCTCCTGTAAACAGTTTGTCTCGAAATTCGTATTCCTGTGGCGACTGTGAGTGCCGAACCCAGTGCTCTGGCAGTACTGCCCCTCTGACGTCACGCACTTATTACCAGATATCGGTCTTGGCGAGGGGTTGTGACTCTTGATCGACCTCATACTAGTTGTCGGGTAACATCTCCCGTTCTTTGAAACCTCTGCCACAGTGTTGAGATCACAGACTAGTCCACATTCAGAATTCGAGACACTTCGAATTGTGATCGTGAGGATTCCAGCATTCGAACGATTCTTCCTTTCGTAAACATGTCCAGTTGGCGTCTTTGTGCCATCATTCACCTTGTTTGATGGTTAACAGCGTTTCTTCGCACAGCAGTAGCACGAAACTTGTCTGCACTGCCTATGCTGCTTGAATCGGTTTCTCCGCTTTCCGACATGCCTTGATGTTTCACGCAGGACGTAGTCGACTGAAAAGTTTTGCGTGAACCCAACGTTTCTTCTTCACCCAATTAATGTCCGCAAGAAATTTGGAATAATTTTACCAATATTTCCTCGATATTTTTCGCATTTTACGATTTATGCTTAACTTTTGGACAGCAGTGTACGTATATATATATATATATATAAGTCTTTGGTCTAGTCCTTTAGGACTATTGTGTCAAATTATTTTAACTTTTCTGCTCGCATGGTCGGGATTTTAATTGTAATTGAATAGTACGATTGCATCAGAAACTGGCACCCGCATGTTTCTGACCAATCGTTTCTTCTGTTAGAAGGAGTCACGTGACCTTCACATGACAGTATAAAAAATGAGAATTATTTATTCACTACTCATTTTTTGTCTTTTTGTTTGTTTACATCATGTAATAGAGTAGCTACCTGGTTTTTGCTTTTGTGGCATATTTGTATGTTCATCCAAAGTAATTACGTAGTCAAAATACTGTTAACATTTATATGTGTGTGTCTCAAGTTTTTTTATGAATAGATTTCTGCCACAAGTGTTTACTTCGTCAATATCAACAAATATAAGACATCAACCGTCTCCAATAATCATCGTTTAAGTCATATAATCATCACTCACCAAAAAATTATTCTTAACCTTCCCATTCGGATTTTTTATTTTTTTTACATATATATATATGTATGAAAATTTCTTGCAGATTTTTCCTATCTATTTCATACAAACATTCATTTCAAGAATTGTATAACCCATTGCTAATGTTTCTTATAGAGACTAAACGTTTCCCTACATCGATTACAATGCAAGCATATAAATACAAAGGAAATCTTTTTTTTATACTTACAATAGTAGCGAGTCGACACTTTAAAGAAAAGTGAGATAGAGTGATAAGTTTGAGTCATCACACTTAAGCGGATGACAGAAGGTCCTTGTCATAAATACATAATGGTAGTCATTCAATTCGCTCTTACTCTAACTTAAATCACTAGTTGCATTTAACATGGTATTATCATTATATTGTAAATAATTTAAATGGGTTTAAATGGCAATTACATAATTTCAAAAACAAATAAACTTTACTGAAACAAACATAACTAAATTAAATTTTTAAACTGTAAAAAGTAATAACAATGCAAGCTTACAATATATTGATCAGAAAAAATACTGCTGACAGGTGCTCCTACGCAGCCCAGAGAGACAAACAGATCATACAGTTGCTTCAAGATTCATAGTACTTAATAGCTCTTCCAGAATAGACACAAAAGTTTGGAATTAACACCATTCTCATGCAAGCTACTTTTTATTTTGATAAGACTCTTATATTCTGAAAATACTTTTCGCTAAAAACTTTGCTAAGTTATCCCTTTTCGGATTCTAAAATATTTTCTCTGATAAGAAATATTTTTCAGTCTACAATTCGAACTTTGTTTGATGAACTTTCTAATCCCACTCTTAATTCCAAAAAGGAACAGAATTTTTATGAACTTTGTAATTTTACAAGATAGGACCTTTGAGAATAAGGCCTTAAAATATTCAAAACTTTATATAGGTTTCTTTTCTTAGAATTCAGATGTTACATGAAAATAGCAATAAATATCATAAATGCACTTTCCTCAAACATAATCTGTAGCATTCCTTTTATGATGTATGATGTATCTGACCAATAAAAATATTTTAAGTTGCAATATATTAAAGTGGATTTTGTCCTTATAAATCTTTTTCTACTGTATTTTTCAGAAATGATAGAAAGTAAAGCTTTTATCCAAGTTTTAAACAAATTTTCATTTGACCATATGACATACATTATCTTTGGATGCATGTTTAACTATTTAACACAATTGTGATAAAAGGTAAGGAACTATGTCTAAACAATGGATCATTTTCAGATAAAAGTATATTACTTTTATTTTGTAATTCAAAGAGAAACTAGCTTTTGTTAGATTATAAGATATTAACTTTGATATTCAAGTTAGTTAGGAAATTTATATTTGTTTTCTCATTTATTTTACTAATGAAATAAAAATTTATACCAACAGTACTTTTCGTAGTAACTATTATTGTGAACAGAAATAACACGTTTTCGTTCAAAGTATGTAAGGTTGAAAGTAAAAGATTTGGTAAATTAGCAGAAAGGGCAAATATGTTCTAATGTAAATTTCATGGATCTTTTTCAAAAAAAAAAAAAAAAAAGGAAAGAAGAAATTAAAAACAATATCGATAACAAAACCGACATTTTTTCCCCTCACAAAATTCTGAGAAGAAAAAATTGCGACTAATAAGTAGCATTATTTCTAAGTCTGATTTAATTGGGTTGTTAAAGTATTTAACTTCATTTATGTCGGATTACTGAAAGAACTCTTTCATTATTGATAATGAGTAACAAGTAGTTCACAATTGAATTTTCACAGAGATTAAAAACTTCAGTTAACACAGTCAAAATCTTAAAATTCTAAATAATTATATCATTCGCAATTAACAGGCAAACGCTTTATAATATTTTCTGAATATTGAAACATGATTTGTTTTCTAGTTTTAGAGATATGATGATTTATTAAATGATGCAATTATTTATTAAAAATAAATATTTATACACAAAATGTAAGGAAATATATAAAGGCTTGAAGGCCTACGTCATTTTCCTTATTTTTAACATGTTTTATAGCATATTATTAAGAATACTTATGAGAACAATTGAACATTAAGATATCCAACTATTGTGACAACTTCTTTATAAAAAAAAATGAAGGTAATGTTTTTTTCATTATTATTTTTAGATTTGTTTAAAACATTTTAAGAAAAATATCCTAAAATTAAGAAGAGGAAAAGAAATTATTAGTAAAAAAAAGGGAAAGATGGTAAAAATTTCCGAAAAATGACATAAACGGGGCCCATTCTGTACTAAAAGTTAATAAACAAATTTTCAATTTTTTAATTCTGATATGTTGCTATGTTATTCATTTTTGAGATGACCTTCAGGATAAGAGATATTTTAATTGTTACAAACTCATATTATAACACGTTATAGATAACAGTGATTATATTAACATAAGGGATGTAATTTTTGTAATAAAACAATGATTGATAAATGTGAAAGTTAAAACATCTCTACTATTATTCAGAACATGCACAAAATATTTCAGCTAATTATTTTCAAATTTTTCTTAGAAATTGTGTGTGTGTGTGTGTGCTGTCTGATCATTTTCGAGAAAAACATATTTCTACTAAAACACATTTTAAAGTATGACATATATATATATACTATATAGGTCGTACTTTATAAATGTTACTAGATATATATATATATAATATATATATTATATATATATATACGAGGGCTGTTCAAAAAGTATCGAGACTGAATTTATTATGCAAAAACATACATACATAAACAGGTTTTGAGTCAATCTCCTTCGAAATATGCTCCGTTGGCAGTAACACACTTGGCCCAACGATGTTTCCAGTCCTCGAAACATTTCTGGAACTCAGACTTTGGGATGGCCTGAAGCTGCGGTGTCGAATTCTGTTTTATGGTTTCAATGTCCTGAAACCGGTGTCCTTTTAAGGTGTTCTTGATCTTGGGAAAGAGGAAAAAATCTGGAGGTGACATATCCGGCGAGTAGGGAGGACGTACTACTTGGATTGTTCCGTGTTTTGTCAGGAACTGCTGCACAAGATTGGAGTTGTGCGCTGGGGCTCCGTCATGATGAAGCATCCAGTGAGAGGACGCCCACAACACCGGTCGTTTTCTGCAAACAGCCTCTCTTACTCTCCTCATGACATCCAAATAGAGTTCCTTGTTCACTGTCTGGCCCTGGGGAGCGTACTCATGATTAACAATTCCATCTGCATCGAAAAGCACAATCAACATGACTTTGATCTTTGATCGCACCTGCCCTGCTTTCTTTGGCCGAGGAGAACCGGGGGTTTTCCATTGTGACGACTGCTGCTTTGTTTCGGGATCGTATCCGTAAGCCCACGACTCATCCCCAGTGATCATGAGCTTCATGAACTCCGGATCGTCGCTTGCACTTTGAAACAGATCAGATGATGTTGCCAGTCGTTGGAATTGCTTATCCTCAGTGAGGAGACGCGGCACAAACTTTGCAGACACTCGGCGCATGTTCAAGTCCTTTCTCAAAATTTCATCACATGATCCTACGGAAATGTGACACTCCTGTGCAATTTCTCGGACTGTTAAACGACTATCAGAGCGCACCACAGCCTTCACTTGTGCAATCTTGTCCTCAATGCGAGAGGTGGATGGGCGTCCAGAACAGGGATCACTGTTCACTGATTGACGACCCTCCTTGAATCGCCGGAACCACTCGAAAACCCGAGCACGACTCATCGCCTCATTTCCAAATGCTGTTTTCATCATCTCGTAGGTTTCGGTGCTCGTTTTAGAAAGCTTAAAGCAAAACTTGATACAGATTCGCTGATCCGTGTTTTCACACATTTTCTTTTTTCGACGAACGCACGCAAACACTCCACGTGAAAGAAGTCAGTGTGACTGAACGGCGCGCTGTACAGACCTGCCGAATTTTGTGAGACAAGGTGAAATATGCACGCGCATGATGCGCACAGTCCCTCCGCTAGGGGTTTTCTGGAATAAATAGAATAAATTCAGTATCGATACTTTCTGAACAGCCTTCGTATATATATATATATATATATATATATATAGTTTAAAGTAGTGACATCTTCTTTTACTAAAACACTCGTAGTTTTTGTTCTAGATAACGGAGAATAAAAAACATGATATTTTCATAAAGCTAATAAAATGGACTATTAAATAAACTCATAAAAAATATTGGCAATTTTTGGCGAAATTCACAATTTTACTGTAGTCGGATACCTTAACTAACTGAATACAATTTTATTTTCAGTAGTTAATAATATAAAATTCTATTCACTACATTGAAAGGATTAAATTCTAATACCTATTGTAAAAATAAAAGGTGGAATTATTCTACAGCTATGACATGGTTTTTTCCTTATTTAAAGAGGAAATAATACCCAAGAGAACGGAGCGTTAATTTAAAAATGTACATAAATTGTCATTTAAAATATTAAAACTTTTGTCTAAAATAACAGTATTTTTCATTTTGGGGAAAAGTTTAAGAAAAAAAGTCACTTAGCTAACGTTTTCATTTTTCTGATAAGCAAGCTAGAGCTTTTTAAAAACAAATTAATGTTTTATTAGAGTTCTTTATCTGGATTTTCAGCACTTTCTTTTCGAGCAATTTCTTCGTTAAACAGATAAAGGAAGAATCTGTCTTCCCTAGAAATGCATTACGTACGAAATTCCATTACTTAGATCCAACCCTTCAGAGAATTTCTTGAGAGGATCAGACTTTTCCAGAACTTTCATTTCTTTGTTTTTATAAGTCTATATCTTAACTAAAAAAACCAAAGCCAATATCAAGTGCTTGTAATGTTCCAAAACATGTTTAAACACTTAGGCGTGATTAAAATTTTATCTATTTCTATGCCTTTTGGACTTATACTTTCAGGACGGTGGGATTTGTTAAAATTTTGTCAGGGCAAAATTGATCCTCTTTGCTCAATATTTGCACAAATGAAAAATTAGAGAGCAAATCTCTCCTTGTATCATAAAAAAAAATTAAATTATATCCCTCAAAATATTAAGCAGAATCTGTAGCCGCTTTTACCTTTATCGAATAGTTTATTGCCTTCTTAATTTTTTATCTTATTTTCTAGATTTCAGGCAGTGATATTATACACAATATTTTAAAAGTATTCAGATGTTTAAAGTATACCTCACTATAAACTTTAGCCTTAATTCTCCTTATTCTATAGAGAGAAGAAAAGTAGGAGGCCCCTGACCACCCCCAGAGAAGTCCTTTTCAAACTTGGGGTGGAACCGTGGCAAATCGTACTTTCACATGTATGTGCTCAAAGTTGCTGCGAACGACCGACCTAAAACTATCCTCTTTCTTAGCTGAATTTCGTGTGCCTCTATCTGACGCGGTTGATCAGATGGCACCAAAAACAACATAATATAGGAAGATAGCATCAAAAATAACACAACATAGCATATGATATCAAGAACTCGATTAAAACACGATAATCTAGTTCCCAGAGAATTTCAAGATCATAGCGTAGCTGTGGTAACCGAATGATTAAAATCTAGTGATACTACATATTGTCTTGGATTTAAATCCCGATGCTGCCTAAGATTATTTATGTAAAAGTCCTGATGCACAATAACTCTCGAAGTTCAAAGTCTGTATATTCAGCAAGGTATGAAATTTTGTAGAGGTGAATGTCACTTCAGGTAATGTTCTTGACACTTGACCTTGATTTAAAATCACAAGGTCCGTATCCTAAGGCCCACGAGTATAGCTGTATAGTGCGACGTTAATATTCACTCACTCACTCACTCATCCAGTTTTTTTTAAAGTTTATAGAATTGATGGTACCATGGCCTCTAGGTAGCGTAGAAACATAACAAAGTATGTTTTGTAAATACAAAATATAGCCCTATTCAATAAATTAAAAACAATACCAAATATGCGTTTTGAACAAGTTTGGTCATTTTAACGTGTTCAGATATCTTAAGCATGTATAACCAGGTTTAATAAATTATTTGAAATATTGCAGTGAATTTAATAACTGTTAGTACTAGTTTGTTCATGTATCATTTAAAAATATTTTTATTACTAAAGTACATAAAATATTTCAATTTCATTTCTATCATCCACATGGTTCCTTTTTAAATATAATTATTTAATGTCCTTATATATATGTATGTGTTGAGTTGAAATAAGAGCATTAAATTGAAATAAGTATTCTTATAAAATTTCTAAATCAAAATATCGGAGAAATCATGATATTGAAATCGTGTTGCCTCCCGGTTTTGATATGATTAATGTAGCCCTCCTTTTAAACACAATAAATATAAGTACAAATTGTTGGTAATTAGAAACCTCTTTTTTTCTTATAATAGATCTTATAGAACATAAGAATAGATATTTAAGAAATGATTTACATTAATTTAAGTAGAGATAAAATTACTTCTTTTTTATTATTTCATTATTGTATATTTTATACATCCTCCAGGTTAAAGGTTGGCCGTAGGATTAACATCTCTACTCTGCAAAAAACCTACTTTTGTGAAATCCAATGACGAAAATTCCCGGAGAACTTCTCGGAAACGACAGGGAAGACGAAATATGGGTATGAAAATTGGAAGCTGGAATGTTTCGTCGCTCTACAGAGCTAAATCTCTGCAACTACTACTGCAACAATTGCAGCAGTATTGGATTGATTTGATTGCCATATAAGAATTTAGATGGATTGGCAGTGGAACCTTGAGCAAAGAGTGGAAGACAAAGGCTGAGATGGACAGACTTAATGGAATCAGACTTTAGGATTATAAATGAGAAAACTTGGAGAACGCAGGTAAGTGAGAGGTCGATGTAGAGGAAACTTCAAAGGAAGGCACTGATCCACTTGGGGCTTTCTTGCCGGATAAGATGACAATGTTATTTTATACATCACAAATAAATTCTCTGCTAGCGTCAACATTCGTTTCGCCTAAATTGATTCAAGATATTAACATATGAAAAAAAGAAAATGAGAAAACTTTGATGAATGGCGTGCACCCTAACACGTTTCTAACAAGATACTCATTCATCAAGTGCAACTTCAGATGCGGGAGGACTATCTTGTCTGAGTGGCATGTATATTTTATTGACAACTTCGGGGACGAACCATTATGGTGCATAAGTTTGAAAATTATCTTCTTCATCACCTTCGAGGAATTGAATCTCAGTCAAGTGAGATGGCTCACTTGAGGTGTCGATTTTTTTAATATTAAAAAACAAACATGGATCACAGTTTGATTGCTTCAATCCACTGCGTTCAGCAAAACTTTTGAAACGTTTATTTCAACACCTTGGTGCTTGTTTTAAAGTATATATAGATTTAAGTAACTTACATACCTGACCAGAACTATCCTCGGAGAGGTCTCCAAACAAAAAAGCAGTTTTTGCATCAAACTGACCCAGCTTCAGTTTTCGAGCAGCAGCAATGCTCAAAACAGTTCTGATGGTATCACACCGAACTACAGGACTGAAAGTTTCATTAAAATCAACTCCCAATTTTTGGCTGTATCCTTTAGCAACAAGTCGAGCTTTAAAACAATGTACAGTTCTATCAGCATTTTGTTTCATCTTGAATACCTATTACCTATGACTTTTCTGTCAGAGGGTAAATTTACAAGTATCCAGGTGTTGTTATTGGATAGAGTCCAACTCTTCCTTCATAGCAGCGAGTCATTTGTCGCTATCTTCGGAAACCATTGCTTCTGTGTAGGTAGTAGGTTCTATGTGTTCTGCCATTAAAACAAAGCTATCAAATTTGGCTGGAATCTTTAATATGGACCTGACACGTAAATTTCTGCTACTCTACTGAACTAAGGTTTCTTCTGTATCTTCAGCATTACACGATATCTCCTCTATTTCTTTTTCCATATCTTGTTCTGGTGTTTGAAGAGGCTTCTTCACTGTTTCCATATCTGAGTTTTGAATATCAGTAGAAGATACATCAGGAACACAGCTAAGTTTTTCATTTTGGAATATCTCATCTCGACTCAGGATAACCTTGTTCTGATCTTTTATCCATATTATATAATCATCTTTTTCACCACTGTATTCAACAAAAACTCCTTTAACACTCTTTTTGTCCCATTTCCTCCTTTTTTGTTGAGGTACGTGGACAAAGCTCTCTGTTCCAAATACATGCAGGTGATCGATATTGATCACTTCTTTGGAAAACCACAGTTCATAAGAGTTTTTGTCTTTAACTGATGTTGGCCATGTTCTGTTCAACACATAAACAGACGTGTTTACTGCTTCTGTCCACAGTTTCAAAGGAAGATTTGTAGCATAAATCATAGATCTCGCACTTTCAACAATAGTTCTGTTTTCACGTTCAGCAATTTCATTTTGTTGAGGCGTGTAAGGCATTGACGTACGAGAAGAGATTCCTGATTTTTCAAGAACACTCTTCACTGTTGAATTTATAACCTCTCTTCCACCATCACTCAGCACCCTCCTTGATCATATGCCCAGCATTTTTCGCTTCATTAAGAATCGTTTCAAGGCACTTGGAAACTTCATTCTTGGACTGCATGAAAAATACCCGACGGTATTTGGTGAAATCATCTTTGAAACAAACGTAGTATTTAGCATCACCTAGAGACTGTTTCTGCATTGGACCACATATGTCTATATTTATCAACTCTCCTGGAGTTGTAGCCCTTTGTTTCCTTGTTCCAAAGGGACGACGACACTGCTAGCCATAACAACATCCATCACATATTTGGCTGTCTTTTACATCACTTTTTATTTGATATTTTATCAGTATATCCTTAACATGAGCCTTGTTTTGATGACACAGTCTTTCATGCCACAATTGTAAAGATTGGTCTGCTGAGGCAACACATACTTCAGCGACAACACATATTTCTGGATAAAGAACACGCATTTCTAATGCATACAAGCCATGCACAGTTCTTACTCCTTTCAAGCGCACTCTGTCATCTCTCAAGAGGGAACACTCATCTTTTGATGCCTGGAACTTGAAACCCTTTTTTAAGGTCTGACTGATGGAAAATAGATTTCTACTAATGTCAGGAACATACCACACCTGTGTCGGATGATGCTTCTCCCATTTGCTATTGACCTTAATTTCAATATTAACAGTTCCATGTCCATAAGCCATAATTGCATCACTATTTCACACATATATTGGCTTAGGTGAGACAAATTTAGTGAAGTCCACAAAATAATTTTTCTGCTTTGCCATGTGAGCAGAGGCTCCACCGTCGGCAATTCACACTTCACTTTTTAGAACACCTTTAACAGTACACACAAAAGCATTGCCTTGAACTTTTGGTTTACTTCCTTTTTTCCAGCAGTATTTAGCAAGATGACCTGGCTTACGACGGACGTAACATTTTCTCTTAGGTTTCTTGAAAACTTTCTTCCTAGTAGCAACCAGGGCTGTGGAATCTGTTGACTTTGAAGGTAGCCTCATTTCAATAAGGCGAAGTCTTTGAGTTAATTTATTGACTGATCTCTCCTCTATGGATATACCAACTCCCAAATACTCTTAAACTCAAAATATTCTGATGGTAATGGGGACATGATTCTGCTCATCAGCAGGAGATCCGGCAATGTTGTTTTAGCAACACGCATTAGCTCGTCGTTTAATTCGCTAAAGTTTCTCTGCAGCTTTGAAATATCATCCTCCAGTTCTTTTTCACTGCGAAAAAACTTCTCCATCAAACGATCGAGCCTTTTCCTGGAACTCTGCTCATATACCGACAGCAACTTTTCCCACACACTTTTAGCTGCGTTGCAAACCGATGTCAATTCAGCATTGCTGTCATCCATATTGCCCACAAGAATCAGTTGTGCCAGGGAGTCATCTTTAACGAAAGCCTTCTGCGCTTTCTCATACGCGGCAATCGCTTCAGCTGAAGCCTCGGCTGGTAAGCTTGGGCATTCCCGATCTCCACAAACAACATCATGAACATCGTGATGTCGCAACAAAAGTTCAATTTGCCGCTTCCATTTACTCCAATTCGCAGCTCCCACAGGTTTTTCAATATGAGCTTTGAATTCCATTTCAGTCTGTACACGTGCTTAGGCCTAACAAACACACGCGGTATTTTTACTTATAATTTTTTTTAAAATCTTTTCTCCACAAAAACACTTAACAAATCTCAGGGATTTCTGGGCCCATAACCTGTTACAGAAATACTTTGCAGTAGAATTTAAATGATTTATTAAGTAAAGATTCTAAGCACGAAGAAGCACACAGCAATGGTTACAGAAGAAAAGTAAACTCTAAAGACCTTGCCAGATGTTTCACTAGCTATACAACAAAACGATTAAGATTAATTTGATTATTACAATACTGTTCACACACACACAGAGAAGGGTTTAGTTGTTAGAATTTTTAATATTATTTCATGTAATATCATATGTTATGACCCTTCATATTAAGAAGCTGTTACAAAACAAATTCCATAATCTTGTAAAATGAAATAAAACATTAATATTCATAAATATTAGTATAAGCAAAATCGTAATTTTTGTGAGAATGCAAGTCTTTTAATCTTTATTTATCGTTTTTACGCATAATGTTTTGTACATACTTCATTTTCAATGGATACAGTGAAATTCAAATTTTTTGTACATTTTCCGAGTACCATTTTCATGCAAGATGCACACATTTTTTTAGTTGCACTTCCATTGTACTCTTTAATTTTGCACTTTTTGCGTTTTTGTGAATTTGAAATTCCTTTAAATTCAGAATTTACCTGATTTTTCAAATTTCTTGCACTTACGTAATTTGAACGTAATTCATTAGCTAAGTTTTGTACAAAATCTTTTCTTGAAATAGATTTACCCAATACCGAGCCAAGAGTTGATTACTGCAAGGTCCAAAATATTATAAAATGTATGTGTAGGCTATCTTCTTGATCAGCTTTTACGGAATATTTTCTTGCCATTTGATCTACAACATCTACACTACATTTGGTTTCATTTTGCCATACCTAATGACATGTATGTCAGGATTTACTGGAATATTATCAAATTTCCTCTGCACTTCAGATTCTTCGCAATCATTTTCACGCAATCTTGTCTTCATCGGAATCTAAATTGGAACAGAACAGCTCACTACCCTTCGATTCATTCTCAGAAAGCTTTTTCAACAAATTAGCCATTTCATCAGGGTGTCTAAACTATGACAGCTTGTGGGCCAGCATTACAAAAAAAAATTCTGTCTGGGCCACACATACAATATTTTTTTTAACAAATTGAGATAAAAATTAGCTTTTAGTAATTTATTGATTAGTAATTTTACTAAAATAAATTATAACTTCTTTTTAATACAAATTTCTTTAATTTGAGTTAGACATGAATAGGTACATATTTATTTTCAAATTTGTAAAGTTCTATTTACATTTAGTTTGGATTTCATAAAGATAGAAAAAATAAAGTTAATGAGATAGATGAATTTGCTTTTGAGTTGATCAAGCAAATCGATATCAGGTTCAATAGACAAAGTTGCAATTCTTAAAGCATTTTCAAGATGTTTGTCAGTGATCTTTGTCCTATTTTTGTTTTATGTGTGCTACAGTCTTGAAAATAATTGTTCACAAATATAATGCTGCCAAAAGTTAAAATCATAAATACAGCATGATTGTGAAAATGAGGATATTTATTGCGGTGTAGGTAATCCAGTATAAAGTAATAAAACTCCAGTATGAAGAACATTCCCAAATTTTTCTTTAAGTTGAATATCACTTTGCAGTTCAATGGATTCTATTTGAAGGTAATTTATTTATTTTTAGAAAAAATGGGGTAGAAATATGCTGAATACTTTTCATTTTTTCGAAAACCTAGAAATCTTCTATAAAACTCTTGAATTAAATCGAAAATTAATGCAGCGTATTTTACATATTTTGTGCAACTTATTGTTTCGTGTGCCGCCAAAGTAGTGAAATGTGTATTAAATCTTTTACTTTTATTTGATTGTGCCAAAATTTTAACTTTCTTTAGAATGCTGTTATTGTTTTGAACATGTTATATTAATAAATTGACTTTTTCCTTGAAATCTCAAATTTAAATCATTCAAATGTTCTGTTAAGTCTACTAAAAAAGCTAAATCTAAAACCCTATCTTCATCTTCAAATTCAGTCACAGGTTTTCCTTTTGTTTCCATAAATAATTGTATTTCAGTTTTCAAATCGTAAAATCTTTTGAGCATTTTCCCCTTACTGAGCATATTACTTCTGCATAATAAACAACACCTAGAAATTCAGTTCCCATTACCTTAAGAAACTCTTGAAATTTACGTCCTTTTGCTCTTATAAAGTTAATGGTTTTTATAACAACGCTTAGTACACTTTCCATTTTTAAAATTTTTCCACATAAATTGCCCTGATGTACAATACAATGATATGCCATCAAAAGATCGTATTGCCAGCAGCGACGGGTTCACTATTAACCATTTTAATGAGTCCCCCAGTTTTACCAACCATGGTAGGGGCTCCATCGGTTATGATAGCTGATAAATTTTTCATAGATTAGAAAAACCTTTTCATCGTCGTTCAAATTGACCCCTTTTTCTGAACTTTCTGATGTAAATTTTCATGGCATACTAAGATGTTTTTATTTAATTTTTTATTTCAAAATAAAAGTCAACGACTTTATTGAATATGAAAAATATTGCAAACATTAATATTTTAAATAAAAATGCGTAAATTTAAATATTTTCATAATTTTCATTTGGGCGGCATTTTAAAGGCTTTTGGGCCGCACTTTAGACAATCATGGCTTAGACCTTTTCTATGAGTTATCGTTTTAGGGTGACTGCTCTGCACAAGGTTTGAAAATTGAATGAATTATTATTTTTTATGAGCAGATAAGCAAATGCTATGGAACGAAACACTTAGACACAACGGTTTTAGTATAACGGATTCATTTCCGCTGTGAACCCAATAGCACTGCACTGAAGGTCAAATAAATGTGCGATATTACTTCTGGAAATTTGTTTTACTAATGGTACCTACTTAGTGAACTATCTTTTGCTGAGCGACAACTATTTATAATGATAAGTTTCCTTGATGTCGAGACGACATCAGTGGACGTTCTAGGTTATATTTAGTTGTAAAATCTTTCCTTATCAACCTAGAACCACAAAACATTTTCTGTGTAATCACCATGGAAAAAAGTCACGAAAAATGTTCACTAGAAAAACACAAATTCTCCTCTGCATTCCTCCTACTTGCCAGATTTGGACTCTACGATCATTCTGAAGCTAAAGATCCAATTAAAAGGTCTGTTTTTGTTAAAGTTATTGTGATAATTCACCTTTACCTAAAGTTACTTTTGGTATAGGGGAGGGGAAAAGATTTGTCCAAGTTTATAAATAATATAGAAAAGAATTGCCGTGCACTAATGATTTTCTTAAGTGAGGATATGTAAAACAACATTGACTACAGTAATACTTTCTTAAAATTGATTCGAAACTCTTTGATCCCGTCTTGTGAGTTATCTCAATTGAAATTATTTATTAATTTTATTATCTAATGCATAATCAATACATTTTTTCAAATTCTTGGTTTAATGAATACCGGGGAAAATATTCAAGAGAGTAACGGAAGTTCGCAATTCCAGAGGTTATTCTTCCAGTTAAAGTTTATAATAAAACTGGGAGAATAATTTCCTTACAACCATAGGCTCAAAAAAGAATTTTCATTGGCAAAGTTATAGTAAAAATTCATTTAAATCATTGCATTTAATTAAATTTATTATATTTCTTTTCTCTGGCATTGATAATAATAGAACCAAAAAGTAAGATTAACAATGATTTTTAAGTCAATATTTCTATTTGTTTCAATGCTAGTGTCATCTATATATATATATATATTTGTTTTTAAGTTTGTGTATGTGATAAAATTGCATTCATGGTGATAGCATTTGACTGCATATCAAGATTAGAAAACGTTTTTTTAAATGAAATATAATTTTCCGAAGCAAAATATGTATTTAATTCTACATCTAATTTCGTAGTTAATAATAGTTAAGATCAACATTCCTTTTAAAATAAGCATTATGAACATAAAATCTCTGTTGTTTTACTATTTTTGTTATCTCTCAATCCTAGAATTCATTTTTTTTAAAAAATTAAACGAGTCAAAATATCTCGTTAATTTTTAAAACACACTCCTTTACTTGAACCTAGTTGTCTCTTCAATTTCTTTGTACTATGAATTCAATCACTATTTGCCAATTTTTTCTTTGATATTTCTTTTGAAGTTTCAAAACAGACAAGGTATTCGTATTTTAGCATTTTCACTAAAGCTTAATCAGTGTTGGATTAAATTACGTGGAGGTCCCTAGGCAATCGAATTCTCGGGGCCCTGTAGCCTGTTTTTGGAGCACTAGCAGAAAACAGAACACGTTCTTGCGGGGCCCATAGGCCTACTCCGCCTAATGAGTAATCGGGCACTGAGCTTAATGTTAAGGAGTTCCAATTTTTAGATGGAGCAGTTTTTTTGAGTAGTGTAATCTAAAAAAAATATCTTTTTTATAGCTCTACAAGTACCACATTCCAAACAATTGAATCAAGATTCTTCAAGTAAAACACTTTTACGGTCTTATTCTGTAAATTCCATTCTTTCTGAAAAGTGGTTGACTTGGTTATCTTCAATGAATGCATCTAATGTATTATTTTTTTCTCAATTCGCTTAAGCACCTCTTTATA
Organism: Trichonephila clavata; assembly: GCA_019973975.1. Taxonomy (NCBI): domain Eukaryota; kingdom Metazoa; phylum Arthropoda; class Arachnida; order Araneae; family Nephilidae; genus Trichonephila; species Trichonephila clavata. The sequence continues at coordinate 3,969 of BMAO01037945.1, read as the reverse complement.
AAAAACTCCTTATTTTTATAAAATGAACACTTTTAAAGAATACGGTTGAAATATGTCGCTAGAAAATATTTGGTGTCTTGATTTCAAGATTTCTATATACTTGTTTTTGCATTGAAGTTAATTCAATGACAGCGTCGTTTGAGACGCTTGTCCTTAACACCATCGATAAATTTTTTTGTATACTTTCTTTATTTTTTGAATCAATATTTTAATTTATAAAAACTAACTCAAAAATATTCAATCTATACAGGAGTAAAGATAAAAACAATTGGTAACATCTGAAACAATGAAATCATTGCTGTACTTTCCATTAAAATCAAACTGCCAATTTTTCTTAAGTGTTCAAATTGAGAAACTTTTAGGATTAAGAATTCTTGATGTAACGGAATGTTAAAAATTATTTAACACTTTTGTAGCTAGTTAAATACATATTTCAACTCTTTGTTATGCAAAAAACCAAGAAATGCATTTTGTACTGTGAATTTATTACATTCTTTATAAATATTAAAAAGGATACTAATTATTTCTGTAAGGATATTACAATATTAAAAAATTTATGTACGAGGAAGTATCTTTCGCATTAATTTTTATGTGAAAGATACTTACTTATATTCTAAGAAAATATATTTCAAATTTTCTTTAACTTTGAAATATATTTTTTTAGAATCTCAACTTACTTTTTAAATACTATTTGATTGATTGGAAAGTGACCAGTGTCATATTAGTCTGAAATAATATACCAGTATTTTATGTAAAATAGTAGAACTACTAAATGATTATTTATTTTTTTCATAAAGTTTCTCTACAACTACCTTAGATAAAACCGATTTATCAACAAAAAAAAATCAAATACTAAATATTGAGCTCTTAAAAATAATTTAATCACTTTTATCCGCTTGTACCATATACCAAATTGAAATAAAACTTAACAATCCAAAGATTCAGATATGTCAGTGAAAAAGTTTTTTAGGTCGTAGTCCATGTTACTTTTATTCGTTTGAGCTGGCGGTTGTCGTTGTTGTTGTTGTAGATGAGGCTTCTGGAAGTTGAGGCATACCCGGTATCTGTGGCATTCCAGGAATTTGCGGCATTCCAGGCATTTTAGGCATTCTAGGAATTTGAGGCATTCCAGGAATTTCAGGTAATTGTCTTTTTGTTTTTGATTTTTCATGAAATATAAACGGAGTTCTCGGGAATCCAGGTATTTGTGGCATTCCGGGGATTTGTGTTATTCCTGGAATTCGGCATTCCAGGTTAAGTTCCAGGTTCAAGTGAGGCATACCGTATCTGTGCATTGCAGGAATTGCGCATTCCAGGCATTTTAGCATTCTAGGAATTTGAGGCATTCCAGGAATTTCAGGTAATTGTCTCTTTGTTTTTGATTTTTCATGAAATATAAACGGAGTTCTCGGGAATCCAGGTATTTGTGGCATTCCAGGGATTTGAGGCATTCCAGGAAGCTCTGGCATTCCTGGTATATGAAGCATCCCGGGAATTTCAGGCAGTTGTCTCTTTTCTTTGCTACTTTCTTCTGGTTTTGGAGTAGTGGTTGATGATCCTAGGAAACCTGGTATTTCTGGCATTCCAGGAATTTCAGGCATACCAGGAATCTGTGGCATTCCTGGAATTTGAGGCATTCCGGGAATTTGAGGCATTCATGGAATTTCAGATACTTGTCTCTTTTCCTTGCTACTTTCTTCTGGTTTAGAGTAGTGGTTGATGATTCGGGAAACCTGGTATTTCTGGCATTCCAGGAATTTCAGGCATACCAGAAATCTGTGGCATTCCGGGGATTTCTGGCATTCCTGTAATTTGAGGCATTCCGGGAATTTGAGGCATTCCAGGGATTTGAGGCATTCCTGGAATTTCAGGTAGTTGTCTCTTTTCCTTGCTACATTCTTCTGGTTTTAGAGTAGTTGATGATGATCCAGGGAAACCAGGTATTTGTTGTATTCCAGGTATCTGGGGCATTCCAGGTATTTCTGGCATTCCAGGATCTGGGACATCCAGGAATTTCTGGCATTCCGGGATTTGTGGCATTCCTGGAATTTGAGGCATTCCGGGAATTTGAGGCATTCAGGAATTTCAGGTATTGTCTCTTTTCCTTGCTACTTTCTTCTGGTTTAGAGTAGTGGTTGATGATTCGGGAAAACCTGGTATTTCTGGCATTCCAGGAATTTCAGGCATACCAGAAATCTGTGGCATTCCGGGGATTTCTGGCATTCCTGGAATTTGAGGCATTCCAAGAATTTGAGGCATTCCAGGGATTTAAGGCATTCCTGGAATTTCAGGTACTTGTCTCTTTTCCTTGCTACTTTCTTCTGGTTTTGGAGTAGTGGTTGATGATCCGGGGAAACCTGGTATTTCTGGCATTCCAGGAATTTCAGGCATACCAGGAATCTGTGGCATTCCGGGGATTTCTGGCATTCCTGTAATTTGAGCATTCCGGAATTGAGGCATTCCAGGGATTTGAGGCATTCCTGGAATTTCAGGTAGTTGTCTCTTTTCCTTGCTACTTTCTTCTGGTTTTAGAGTAGTTGATGATGATCCAGGGAAACCAGGTATTTGTTGTATTCCAGGTATCTGTGGCATTCCAGGTATTTCTGGCATTCCAGGGATCTGGGACATCCCAGGTATTTCTGGCATTCCTGGGATTTGTGGCATTCCAGGAATTTCAGGTAATTGTCTCTTTGTTTTTGATTTTTCATGAAATATAAACGGAGTTCTCGGGAATCCAGGTATTTGTGGCATTCCGGGGATTTGTGGCATTCCTGGGATTTCGGGCATTCCAGGGATTTGAGGCATTCCAGGAAGCTCTGGCATACCTGGTATTTGAGGCATCCCGGGAATTTCAGGCAGTTGTCTCTTTTCTTTGCTACTTTCTTCTGGTTTTGGAGTAGTGGTTGATGATCCTAGGAAACCTGGTATTTCTGGCATTCCAGGAATTTCAGGCATACCAGGAATCTGTGGCATTCCTGGAATTTGAGGCATTCCGGGAATTTGAGGCATTCCAGGGATTTGAGGCATTCCTGGAATTTCAGGTAGTTGTCTCTTTTCCTTGCTACTTTCTTCTGGTTTTGGAGTAGTGGTTGATGATCCGGGGAAACCTGGTATTTCAGGAATTTGAGGCATTCCAGGAATCTGTGGCATTCCGGGTATTTCTGGCATTCCTGGAATTTGAGGCATTCCTGGAATTTGAGGCATTCCAGGGATTTGAGGCATTCCTGGAATTTCAGGTAGTTGTCTCTTTTCCTTGCTACTTTCTTCTGGTTTTAGAGTAGTTGATGATGATTCAGGAAAACCAGGTATTTGTTGTATTCCAGGTATCTGGGGCATTCCAGGGATCTGGGACATCCCAAGTATTTCTGGCATTGCAGGATCTGGGGCTTTCCAGGAATTTCAGGCAGCTGTCTCTTTTCTACATTGTTCTTGGCTGTAGATGATGACCCTGGAATACCTGGTATTTGATGGCATTCCTGGCGTTTGAGGCATTCCTGGTATTTGAGGCATTCCTGGAATTTCAGGTACTTGTCTCTTTTCCTTGCTACTTTCTTCTGGTTTTGGAGTAGTGGTTGATGATCCGTGGGAAACCTGGTATTTCTGGCATTCCAGGAATTTCAGGCATACCAGGAATCTGTGGCATTCCGGGGATTTCTGGCATTCCTGTAATTTGAGGCATTCCAGGGATTTGAGGCATTCCTGGAATTTCAGGTAGTTGTCTCTTTTCCTTGCTACTTTCTTCTGGTTTTAGAGTAGTTGATGATGATCCAGGGAAACCAAGTATTTGTTGTATTCCAGGTATCTGTGGCATTCCAGGTATTTCTGGCATTCCAGGGATCTGGGTCATCCCAGGTATTTCTGGCATTCCCGGGATTTGTGGCATTCCAGGAATTTCAGGTAATTGTCTCTTTGTTTTTGATTTTTCATGAAATATAAACGGAGTTCTTGGGAATCCAGGTATTTGTGGCA
>BMAO01037944.1:0-20478 GCA_019973975.1 Trichonephila clavata | reverse complement strand
AGAGAAATCTTATTATTGTGTATGAATTTGCAGCCTAAATTCAGGAGCCGTTTTTGCTTAAAGATAGATTTTAGCATCGAATTTTTTGATATGTTAATAAGGTTTCCTCTCTCCTTCATTGTAGGTGTTTTTTTTCCTCAAATGCAAAGAAGGTACATTTTCCATTAGAGAACTATTTAAAATTTGCAAAACATTGTACTAAAGAATAAAAAAAAATATTTTGTCGATGAACACGTGGTAGTAAACAATGGAATATTTAGAATCTAGAAAGTAGTACATGTAAAGAAAAGCGTTTTAATACTCTTTTACTATGCTATATCAAAATTTTATGAAAGTATTAGAAAATAGAATTTTTCCGTTTTAAGGACTGGGATCAATTTCAGATACTTATGGTTATATAAATTTCATGTTGTTGTTGTTTCTTATCCCAGATGGTGTAGCTCAGCTACACCATTTCCATAAAACCAAAAATCTCCAAAAAAAATTCAGAAATAAGATAGGATTTTCTAAAACCTCGTCATATGAAAAACTCAAACAATTCAGAATATGACTGGGAGAGGCCTGATCAGCCTCGCACCTAGGACATTCTGGGAAGACTTTCCGGCCCTGTTGAAAAGTCAGAGACTTGATGTGGCCACTAAAAAAGCGCGACCTGATAGTACATTTGATATCAAGGTTAGGAATATTAACTACTGTTCTGTTTTTAGATTTGAACTTATTGCAACTTATAGGGGATTGCAATTTATTGACACTGCTTCTGACCTTGTCTTCAGGGACATTTGGATTTTAACTGACAGCCGTGCTTCTATACAGCACCTTTCTCGTTGGACAACTGTTGGGGATATGTGACAAGCCTGAATATTCTGGATGTTGTGTTTCAACTTTCTTCTAGACTCTGTAAATACTTTCAATGGGTCCCCTCCCATATTGGATTGAATGGTATAAATTTCATAGAGAACATGATTTTTCATTTTGAATACTCAGTCATAACTTTCCTTCGATTTTTTTTGTTGAGACTTGTGAAATCCCTGGGTATGCCACGTGGAACTCCAGGGATCCGTGGAACAAAGTTTGAAGATCACTGATCTGAATGTACAAGATGAGTATAAAAACGAAAATTCGGGGTTCTATAAAAATTATTATAAATATTAAGGGCAGTGTGCAATCCATTTGAAATTCCCTTGATTTAATTACTGTATAAAGGAAAGTATCATATTCAACTTATTTCCTTCTGCGTTATAAGTGCTATTTTGTAACTTTTTATTAAAAAATCATATGTTCGAATCCATTTCCTTAATATGAAAGTGATAAAGTTTTTTCTGGGAGAATAGGGGCTAGAGAGATATTAATTAAAAATTGCAAGGAAAGCTACAATAAAAAAATTTACATAAAAAAAGGAGAAAAAAATTGTAATTCTTACAAAACATTCTCATATTGAAAGAAATATCTTGAACTGGTTATTTTTGTACCTATGGATAAATTGACTCCATAGATGCAAAAGTTTTTAAAGACGGTTTTTAATATATTCAAAAATCTTTAAGAGATATTGAAAAATCGAAAGGAACACGCAAGGATTCTTGTTAAATTTTTTTGCTCATGCTAAGTTTAAAAATATACCAATATATCAAAATAATCAAAATCATTTTATATATCGAAATCCTTATTTAAAGCCTCCAGCATAGCGCTTAAAATAATTATATCAACTTTTGTAAAAAAAAAAAATTATAATAAGTTTTTAAGTCATTTCTTTTTCAAGATTAAACTTTATAAAATAAATACCTGAACTTGTGTTTTTAGTTCACTCTTATTGATATTAAATATATAAAATGCAAAAAAAAAAAAAAAAAAATGCTTATAATTTATTTATTTTTAATTGTAGGGAAAGTTTTATAAGATTTAAAATTTGAATACACATGATCTAAATCTCATTAAACAAAATTAGATAGTACTTTGATCTAAATAATGAATTTCCAACATTGAATAAAAAATATATATATAACCTGAAGACTGAACAAAAAATGTATTTAACATTGTAACTGAGAAAAGCCAGTTTTATTTTTTTGCAATATGTCTTAGCATATATTTATACATTCTTGTTATATACATATATATATAATATGTGTATTTGAATGTTTAATTAATATTGCATTAAGTTCCTACATCTATAATGCAATTCTAAATTGAAAATCTTGTAATATATTATGAACGTGATACGATATAATACAAAATGCGTGTAAGAAATATATAACATGCATATACCACGATATTTTAATATAAAAAAAATAATCTATAGAAAAAAATGCATTTTTTTTGTATATAATTAGAGAAAACTGAATACATAAACATAAATAAGTATGATATATAAATTGAACAAATTTAATAAATATGTAACACACTTGATACAAAAAAAAATTTCATACTTTTTTATTTGATTGGGTAAAGTAGCATGAATCAAATTAGACGAGTTCTAAAACTTTAAAATAAATGCTTCATGCGTGTATTTATGTTCCTAAGAAGAAAAAGAAAATACACAGAATTACTGACTTACAAATATTTTGTGATTCCTACTTATTAATATGTCTTTCTCACGAAATTGATACCTCAAAACTAATTTGAAATAATACTCTTTAAAGTTTTATTGAAAAAATAAACTTCTGCCTCCTTAAGGTAGAAATGTGATACACAAATTACTTCAAATACATAAAAGCGACTGAGAGAGAGAGAGAGAGACAGAAGAGAGTTAGCCGAGATTTTCACTTCCAGTTTGAGTTTTTAGATCCAATCAGACAGTTAGAAATTCCTTTCCTTCAAGTATTAAATTACTCGTACTTTGAGAGCAAATGACCATTGTGAAATGTTCTCAGAACAAATTTCATGGACTGGCGAATTCGATTTGTCCATTCTAGTGTGGAGTCTCCTCCGTTTTATGGGAGACTCAGTATCAGAGTGTCTGCTAATTATTTTAGGTTAACAGATATATATTTTGATTACTTAATTAAGTAATTGATCTTCTTCGCATGACTTCGCATACTCAATAAATAATTTCATCAAATATTTGTGTTCGTAATTATTTCTTAGTATTTTGTGTCATGTTAACAACTATCGTCTGGTTAGATTCCATTCACAATAATGCATAATTAATAGATTTTTTATAGTTATTTCTTAGTGTTTTATATCATGTCGACAACTATAGTCAGGTTAGGCTCGATACATAATTAATAGATTATTCGAAATTATTTCTTAGGGCTTAATGTTTTGTGTCCTGTCGAAACTATCGTCAGGTTAGATTCGATTCACAATGATACATAATTAATAGAATATTTGTAATTATTTCTTAGTGCTTCGTGTTTTGTGTCTTGTCGAAAATATCGTTAGATTAAATTCGATTCACAATGATACATAATTAATAAATTATTTGAAATTATTTCTAAGTGCTTCGTGTTTTGTGTAATGTCGACAATTAACGTCAGGTTAGATTCGATTCACAATGATACATAATTAATAAATTATTTGAAATTATTTCTTAGTGCTTCGTGTTTTGTGTCTTGTCGAAAATATCGTTAGGTTAAATTCGATTCACAATGATACATAATTAATAAATTATTTGAAATTATTTCTTAGTGCTTCGTGTTTTGTGTCTTGTCGAAAATATCGTTAGGTTAGATTCGATTCACAATGATACATAATTAATACATTATTTGAAATTATTTCTTAGTGCTTCGTGTTTTGTGTCTTGTCGAAAATATCGTTAGGTTAGATTCGATTCACAATGATACATAATTAATAAATTATTTGAAATTATTTCTTAGTGCTTCGTGTTTTGTGTAATGTCGACAATTAACGTCAGGTTAGATTCGATTCACAATGATACATAATTAATAGAATATTTGTGATTATTTCTTAGTGTTTTGTGTCACATCAAAAACTATCTCATCAGGTTAAGCTTAATTATCAGTTGCGGATGAAAATCGTAATTTTGAATCACGGTCAAGTGACAAAGACGACATTTGTGCTGACAACCCTCTCTCAAAACTACCACACTACACCAGTAGGAGTATTTTGAGCCACGACAAATTTAACGTGCATGAGCCTTTCTGCAGGGCAAGTCTTCATTGCAACAAGGGCTCGAAAACTTATGACAAGCCGATCAGAGCTTGTGACCATAACCACGCGGCATACAATTCCACAGCCCTTGAGGAATCGTCGACACCTTGAGGACTTCAATCACAATGGAAAAAATCCTTATTATTGTATTAGTAGAGTTTACACTTGGTGTTCGGTTAAAACATGAAAAGAATTGAAATAAACTTAGTAATTTAAAATAAAATACTGTAAATTTATATGTTTGGCTACTGTAAGACTTATACTTTACACCTCTTTAAAACACTATCTTTACAATTAATCTAGATAAAATCTAAATAAGGTAAAGAATCAATTCATCCTTTTAAAGCTAAAAGTAAATTTTCATATCATTTTTTCCACCGTTCCTTTTTATAAGCACAGAAGCTTAACCGTACGACCTTAGTTTAATATTTGTCTCCGGTCGTCAAAGGATGGCTACTTTCAACGAAAACAAGTTAGCAGTTGTTCATTCCGTGAATGAATAACATCGCTTCTGGTTGTTGGTGCAGTGGAAGAAACATGAAATAATCTCTTGAAAGAAAACATGAAAATTTCATTCTTTTCTTCATGTTTCAGTTCCCATCCGTCATTTGAACAACAACAGAGAGAGAAAAAAAAGAAGTATCCGTTAGGAGGGGCCACTTAACAATGCGACCACCTTAAAGTTCTTTGACCTACACGCAAGGTAACCCGATCGGTCCAAATGACTAGAGCCAGAAGAAATATGGAGGTTAGAGGTACCGGATCCATATGCGCCTTATTTTTATTTTATTTTTGATTTACAAGTCAAAGGGGTAAGGCAAGGTGTTTAGTTGTGGTGGGCTGGTGTCCGAGGGAGGAAATATGGCTGCTTATAGAGAAAATGTGATTGACAACAATTGATGATGCTGTCGTCGACCTTTTTTTTGGTCATGTGTTACTAACTATATCACTTGAATATGTATCTATGGGAACGAAAGGTAATCTTTCAACGCATGTTAAAAATAATATTTCTGGACTGGTTGTGCCGGTAACGTTGTCCTTGGAAAAAACATGCTGACTTTTTGTCAAATCAAAACTGACAACAACAGAGAAAAAAAAAGCGGAAGGAATAAAAAACGAAGAGATCTCCTACATAGAATAGAGATTTTATACTTTTAGATGTAATTTTTTTTTTTTTTTGACAAATGCACGCGCATATCTTTGTAGGTGCGGGAAATAATTATCTGTATTTTTAGGATATCACTTATAAGATACATTTATTTTCTGTATTAAAATTATCATTTAGATGTTTGCCCAACTTGAAAAGCGGACGCCACTTAGTACAACATATCATGTTCAAAAAAAAAATTAAGGAATATTAAGAAATGCAATAGTAAGTACCAAATATTTTGCATACTATATATTTTAGAACATTGTTTTTTTTTAATGTTTTTCAAAAGATAACAGTATTATAACTACAGTAATTCATAAAACGCATTTTAACAAGGTATCTATATTACGTAGATGATTCTTAAAAATGTGTTCATGTTATTTGTTTTATTATTACATTCCTTAAAATTCTATGGCTTATTAAAGTTCTATGCATAATCTAAAATTCTGAATAATTATGTGTTTAATTTAAATGATTTTGAATTGCAATACGCTTAGATATAACGGCAATTTGAGAAAAATTCGAAAACACTACATTTTTTTAAGCTTAAAAACATAGGAAACTTGTAGTTAATTTTTTTGTATGGATTTCGCGGATGGTTCTAAAATAAATAAAGCAGTTCTTTGTGAGTATTGAAACATTTTCGCAAAAAATATTTTTCAAATGTTTATATTATTAATATATGTAATTATGATGTATATAAACATTTAACTATGATTCTAATTATTTCGTAAAATTACGCATAATACCGAGCAAAACTAAAAAAGACGAAGGAGTTGTAATAAAATCTAGAATAATACTTTTTACTCTTTTAGAAGCTCAAATGAGAATGCCGTAAAAATATAAAGGAAGTAAGTAGAATGAAGCAATGAGAAGTAGAATGTGTTGCTTGCAGTACAGAATTTGTGAACTCACTTCATAGTGCATGATGTTTCAGCGAGATTATGCAATCTATTCTTCAACTTCCTCCTCTTCTGTTTCAGCTGAAGCTCCAGCAACAAAAGCCAGGATTGAAAAGTTGACATTCTCTGGATCTCTCTCCATGAACTTTTTGCACACCGCCACTGCATCCTAAAATAATCAATTAAGAGTCGGAATTACATTAATCCATGTACAATAGATGTTTAAAAGGAATAACTAAATGTCTTTGATAAATTTTTAATGCATAAAACAATTTGATTTCTTTCATGACCGAAATTTAAAACTACAATTGTTATCAATATGCTATAAAAAAATCTTTATATAAAGTAATTAAAAAAAAAAAACTTACTGCCCTTCTTTGCATTCTTAAAGAGTAAATTATTTTGATTTGGTGTAGAAAACGTTTTCAGTATGCGTTCAAAAATATCAGAGTCTCTGAATAATTAATTTAAAGTATATTGAACTAAAATGAAAACAATTTGAACTGTAGTATAAAATGAAGAAATGATATACATATAAATAAAATCAAGGCAACTTAAAATCAAATAGTGACATCTTAAACTCTTTCATATTTAATAAAGAATATTAGTTTTAAATGCATAAAATGATATGAATACAATGAAAGACAGAATTTTTTTTCTTAGAATAGCAGTTTTTAATTTTTAGTCTTGTAATGACGGTAGGGTTTCCCAAACCATCAGTGTACGAGAGTTAGAAGGAAAACTAGTCACACGCATAATCAAAACAACAGAATTTATTTACAAAGTTCAAAAACGTAACAAACTTGAACAACCAAGATTAGGCATTGTACCGCAAACTAACTAAAGGAGCAAGAGCGAGGAAGACGATATAAGTTAATTTAGTATAACTTACTTTAAGCCAACGCTAATCTGGATCAAATATCAAATTAACCAATCATCAATTATAAATATTAAGCAGGTAATTTAATACACACCCTCATCTAGCTTTCTATTATGTTAATCCTCACTGCTATCCTTTAGCTTCTCTAACCTAGAGGCTCCCAAACTTTTTTGTTTCATACACCCCTTGCCATGTTTTTCGGTTTGAGGTAGACCCCCTGCTTACGTAATATTAAACTTTTGCAAATTTATTAACTTAAATGTGTTTATGACAGCTGATACAAAGCTACTTACTTTAAAAGATTTAAATATTTAACTGTAGTGAAGTTGGGAAACAGTGAAACTTAAGAAACACATGTTAATTAATTTAAAATTTAAGTGATGCATAAAATAACTGATTAAAAAACAAATGTTTATAATGATAGGGATGAATCTGGGGCTTCAATAACAAATTTTCACCATGTCATCCATTTTGTCAGGTTTAACCCTAAATAACCTCGGTTAGTAGTGTCCAGCCGACAACCGCGCTGAAACTCTTTCTCTAGGAAAAGCAATTCAAAAACTTTCTCCAATACTCTATAATTCGGGGTAAATGACAGGCTCTTTAAAGCCAAAATTGCTGACATCAGTTTCTAAGCTTTACTTAAATATCACTCCCCCCCCCCCCTTGTTGCTTCCTATTCCGATCAGTTATTAACTCTTGTAATATAACTTTTTTTTTCAATGTGACCATAGGAATTCATTGCTTTCTGTGGTAATTACCAAGTAAATACCTTTTCAAACCTAGTTTCAAAATCTGAGTAAAGATAATTCAAATGTGAAGCGTATGTTAAAACGTTATTTTCCTGGCAGATTGTCTGTGACCAATTGAGAAACAAGGAAAATTGTTTACGTCCAATATTATGCTTCTTTTAGCTTAATTCTGGCAAGAAATGTTGAAATGGTGGTTTTAGTTTCAACAAAATTTATGCTGTCATATAACTGCAAATTAGCCTCATGAAATTTAGTAATGAATGTGAAAAATAGGTAAAATCTGGTTTCCATTTGGTTAAATTTTCTTTTAAAATTAAAATCACGATCTGATTTAATGAGAACAACTGTCGTAGACCCCCATTTACACCTCATGGACCCCTAGGGGTCTATATAGACTACTTTGGGAATCACTGTTCTAACCTCTCTCTCTTTCTCGAACCCGAAATGTAATACTTAAATGCACTACATAATTTACATATATCGTGTCTTCTACTTCTGGAAGTTTCAATTAAATAATATTTAAAGAAAGTATTTCCTCAAGAAGATTATTAGGAAAAACGCGGATAGACCCGCGTTACAGTCTTCATCGAAATAAATAATCGTTCGATCCTTATCTAACGCCTCTAACTACTTTTCTAAAAGGTTTTAATTCATATTATTTTTCAAAAAGTCTGATATGGGGCTTGAATTGATTTAATTTAAGTCTATATAGTTCAATTCCACATACTTATAATTACCTTTAAAATGGCTGTAATTGGTTCTATTCGCGCTTCTGACTAATCCTCCGGGGAAAACTCTTTCGATTACTTTGTGTTGTTATAAAATAGCTTTCTGTGGAGGAACCAAGATTTATGCTAGTGGGAGTTACTATCTAAAGTCAAGTGAAGAAAGAGAGGTAGTGGATCATCGTCAGCCTGATACTGAAGTTCGAGTGTTAGAGTTAAAGTAATTGAAGCTATTGGAGTTTTAAGCAAAGAAATTCTACATTTCACGGAACAAGATATTTCATGAAATTAGAATGATTAGCATTGCTTCAAATCTTATAGACAAAGATAAGTAATTTAATAATTATTATTGTTATTTAAGTTAGTAACTAAGCTGACATCTCCTTTCTCTTAAATAACCTCTTGAGGGAAATTTGAAAGTCAAATAAAGATGTCGATTTTATTATAATGTCTTTTGATTCTGTGCATCCAAATTCATCAGACTGCAGGGTAGCAGCATCATGGTTCCAAAAAAATGATTATTATGAACCAAAAAGTGATACATTAATTCATTTCTTTCAATGGGGCCGTGGGTAGCCTAGTGGTTAGAGCATCGGACTCCGGACCGGAAGGCCTGGATTCGATGCCCGATGCCACCAAATGCTCGCCGAGTACATACGGAGTACCTGCTCGTTAAATCAGTGGATCCGAATGGTGTCGCCATCTATCGTGTTGTATCGAGTAAAATCATACTGTCACCTTCATGGGGGCTCAAAGCTTAGGCTAACGACAGGCGTAAAATTCTAGCCCTTAGCCGCGATGAATTTCGTGGACCTTGATCTGATGTTACAGTCGATCAAGTGGCATAAGTAACAACAACATTTCTTTCAATGTTATTTAGAAGCAAAACTTGTGAAAAACACATCATTTTCTATCATTTTAATTACCTTAAAATCCGGCGCACAACGCGCACCTATACTTTAAAGCTCTGCATTTTTTTTTTTTTAAATTTTGAGGTGTATTTGCCGTATAACTCGCACTCTCTTTTTTGCGAAGAAACCTGAAATGTACTAACGTAATGTTTTTAAGTCACTTATTCAAAGTATTATTCGGGGCGTTTGAAAATTAGTATACTTCTAGAACTACAACTATTAAAGTTAATAAAGTACGTCATTTCTTTAAAACACAGTATTTAGATATATATAGAAGCAGTAGCGCACACAAGAATTTTTCAAGGGGGGGGATCTAGGGTCGAAAGTCCACTATTCTCGTACCATGCTCCAATACGCCGCCCAACATATTCTTTAGATTTCGTCGATTTTTGGTAACAAAAAACAATAAAAAATTGAACGAATAATTAGCATTAATTAATAAAATTAATTATTAATAACATATACATAATTACATTTTACGTACTATATACATAGGATTATAGTCAATCTAAACAAAAATCAAAGGCTTTGGGAGGGAAGGTCCGGACTTCCAGGACTCCCCCCTTGTGTGTGTCACTGTATAGAAGTGAAAATTTCTTAATGCTTTCGTACATTTTTTTATGTTTAAGGCTAGCATTTTTACATCCGGCGTATAACTCGCATCCCTAAATTTCGATTTTATTTTTCGTGTTAAAAGGGCGCGTTATACGCCTGATTTTACGGTAACTTAAATAATTAAAATACCCTTACATTTTCTTATAAAATATTCTCAATACAGCTTCCATTTTCTTCTAGCTCGTCTTTCCTTTTCTGAATATTAATGTTATATATCATACATAAAAATGGATTGAATAACTGTTCATTGTATCTTGAGGCAGCGATGTGAAACCTCTAATATCATTTTCTTTGATATTTTACATCACTCAATTTTGCTATTAGAGATAAACACATAGGTGAAAATTGAACATAGTTGGAATTGAACAAGGGTTTGCAGATTTTTCTGCTTCTGTTAAGTCGATACAGAACATTGAAAGAGTCTTAAAGATCTTTCCTAAGTTTTTTTTTAGCTATAAAAATACATATAATTAATTACCTACCCAGTTTTCCGAATTGTTTCATTTGTAAATAATAAAATAATTAAATAGATTTAATAACCATAAAACAACTTCTTTTACTCGTGTCGAAAATATGTTCATTTTATATACGTCACTATCTCTTATGTATGTATTACATATTTTCTTTATTTATGTAAATTTTGCTAAAAAAATAAAAAAATGTATAAAATCATTAATCTATTTATATTGTACTCTAAACTGCTAATAGTCTAACTTTAAGCTAATCAATAAAAAAGAAAATCACAGTACCGAACGTATGTAAACTGAAAATAACAGTAATATAATTAAAGAAATAAAAGTTACGCAAATATTTCAACTTAATTATTGGTAAGTCTTAAGTATAAAAATGATAAATATATCATTTTAAGAAAACTGAAATGAATGTCTACAAATAGAAACAAACAATTTTATATTTACATTTCAATACAAATGAAGAATCTCGAAAGAAATCTCAAAAACTCTTTTGTACAATAATTCTTATCTACCTGTATATGAGTTCATGCAGTGATATACAGTGGCGCACATAAAAGGGGGAGGGAGGTCCACGTGCCCGGACCCCCCCCCTCCCACTCATTGCCCTTGATTTTTTTTCGATTGATTATAATCTTATGTGTATAGAATGTAATATTTAATAAAGTATTTGTTATTAAAATTTCTTTTATTAATTAATGTTTATTGCTTAATCAATAAATTATTTTTTACTCTTTCTTTCTTGTTTTCGTCAATCGACAAAATGAAAAGCATATTTTTAGCGGTGTATTGGGATATGATACGAGAATGGTCTTTCGACTCTCATCCTCCCCCCCCCCTGAAAAATTCCTGTGTGTGCTACTGGTGGTATATATAGTTTGAAATAAAATATTCACATTTATGTATATCAGAGTCACTTTACACGTAAAATACTTTTTTCCCCCGTTTAACTTAAAAAGTGTTTTTTAGAAACTAAGAAGAAAAGTTGAATTTTTTAAGAAAGAACTTATATATAAAACTTTTGACCATGATTAGGTTCACGAACAGCGCAACCAGAAAATATACTACAAATAAAACACCAAAGTTAATTGCGGATTTAATTTTAAAAAAGCTTTATCAAATAACTATAGCATCTCACTTGACAGTCCATTGAGATCATGGAAGGGCAATGATAAAAATACTAAAAATGAGTACTTGACATAGGAGTTTAATGAATATGGATTTCACACACAGAGAAGTGAATCATACCTATCGTGCATGGTTCTTTTTACACAAAAATAAAACATATGCTTTTTTTAGCAAAAAAAAAAAAAAAATCATATATTTTTATTTGTGGGCCTTTACACGCGAATCCATTCCCCAATTTCAGAATCCTTCGAAATCACTAAACACATAGAATGTGACTGAGAAAAATAACAAATACGGTTTAAAGTAAACCCAACAAAACTGTTTCTAATTTAAAAATCGAAATTACTTTTATCTCCCTGGGCACATTTGCTAAGAACAGATAGAATTTTTAAATAATAGCCACCCAGAAAGTGAAAGTAAATAAAAAGTGGAAAAAATAAAACCACATTTAAATGCCCACTGAGCCCTTTCCTTTTCGTTGCCAGCGGGGTGTAAGAAATTTTCCTTTGTTCCCCGCATACCCATTATCCAAAACCATTCACGCCTGCCACTCTCATTGCGAAACAACTTTCACAGATGAGGGTATTTTTAAGCGTTGTGTCAGAGAAAGAGAACGAGTAGGATTGATTAAATCTTGCTCCAATCCCATCCTTGAGATAGTAATGAGTGTTTACTGGGACGGAGGGATGAATATGAACACGTCAATCATTTGGAACAAAACTTTTCTTTCTGCTGATGCAAAAGGTTAAATACTGTGGCTTTCCATATAAGGAGAAAACACCCTAACTTAAAAAAAACTGGGATATATGTGAAGCCCATTTTTTAAAAAAAACATCAAACTGACCTATGAATACAAAGTAGTCGTTTGCTAAAAACAATTATTAGTTTGTTTCTTAATAGAAGACTGGAAAATCATTTGTATATTACAGTGGGTTTAAGTCTGTTTTTACATAAAGTTAAGGTATCCGACTACCTTAAAATCGTAAATTTTGCCCAAAATTGAAAAATATTTTTTATGATTTATTTTATAGTCCATCTTATTAGCTTTATAAAAATACCAAGTTTATTATTTTCCCTACACTAGAACAAAAAGAACAAGTGTTTTAGTAAAAGCAGATGCCATTACTTTAGGGAAGATGCCATCCTTTAAAATGCATTTTACTCGAAATGGGTTTTTTTTTAAAGTGCTCAAAGGGACAACGATTGCTCAAAAACTTTTGAAATTAATTAACTGAAATTTTGTGTGTGTGTTCTGTATAATAGTAGAAGTGTTTTAACCTTCAGATTTATCAATCATTGTTTTATTACAAAATTTACATTCCCTTATGTGAATATAATCACTTTTTTTTAAAGCAATTTCATATAATAACTGAGATAAAGTGCTCTAGTTTTTGTAAAAATTAAAATATCTCTTATCCTGAAGTCCTTTTAAAAATAAATATCAAAGCAACGCATCGAAATCGAAAAAGTGAAAAATGTTCATAAACTTTTTGCACAGAATGGGTACCGTTTATGTAACTTTTTGTAAATTTTGACCCATTTTTTCCCTATTTTGGTAATAGTAATTTATTTTTCTTTTCTTATAATTTTAGCATATGTTCTTACAATGTACTAAATAAATCTAAAAACCACAAAAAAAATTCCCATATCTCCCTTTTTTTTTTAAAAAAAAAAAGTTGTCGCAAGTAGTCGGATACCATAAAAAATAATTTAAAAACTTTATTTTAAAAACAAAAGTATGAATTCCAATACTACGAATTTTGATGAAAATTGATACATTTTTCTGTGTGAAAATGTGCTCTAAGTTTAGTTCAGGTTCTCGCGCATTTGGCAAAGACAGCCTTAAAGGGCTCAATTAATGAGGGTCACGTGACAAAGACAAACGCGTGTTCTCCATTGAATTCCAAACAGACATTAAACTAACTGTACTTGTTCTTCTATTTGTAAAACTTAGATAAATTTCAAGTTTCGTAATTGAATAAAGATAATCACATGTTATAAAAACATTTCTTCAAAAGATTTTAAAATCTTATCTTAATAAAAAAAGATTCAAAAGATTTTAAAATCTTATTAAATAAAGATTCAAATTCTTATTTTATGCATGTAATTTTGAATAAAAGCCATTTGGTTGGCCTATGTGCGGTATTATTATTGACAAATTTGTACTTCCTAAAAGAAAGTTTCTAAAAATATAAAAAATTGGCAACAATAAAGCGCATGAACTGATTAGCTGGAAACACATGATTGCTTTTATCGTGTAATTATGACGTCACATGAGTTTTTGAACTGATTGGCTAAAAACACGGGGTTATCATTATCATGTGAATATGACGTCACATGAATTGAGCCCATTGATTCACTTTGTATATCAAATAATCTCCCTCCCTCCACGTAAAACAAGCTTTAATTTCCTAAGCAATTCACGTGAGCTACGCGAAACAAATAATTAGTACAAAACATTATATAAAATTCCAAATATACAGTCGGATCTCTATTTAACGAAGTCACTAAATCCAGAAAAAAATTTCAGTATGAAGAAAATTCCTTAATATAGATTCATCTTTTTTGCAATACTTCTCTGTTCTTGGTTCCGGGGAAAAAAACTTGCAATATAGAGATCCGTGAAATAGAGGTTCGTACAATGGAGATTTAAATGTATTTGTAATTTCATAAACCTGTTTATTATTGAAGAAGAAAATAAAAATGAATATCAATCACAGCCAATTTCTGTTATTAATAATATTTAAAAGTGACGTAAAAAAAATTATAATTATTAATTTTACTATAGACCGTGGATAAAAGAATTGTTCTGTCAAGGAGAGTTTTGAAACCAACTCTTGAGCTATCAGAACGAAATCTCATTGAAACTATTGCAGAGTTATATTCTGCGAATATATTTATTTAACTATGCTAAAAAATATATATTCTAATTTTTTAAACTCTGTAATTGTTTTAGTGTTCAATTTATCTGGCATTTTACATTTAAAATATTATTCTGTTTTATTAAAAATACGCAATTCATCAATGTTATACTGGAAAGAACCGTTATATGAAATTAATAAAAGTCTAAAAGCTTAGTACAAAATAATTCATTGATAAGAAAATAAAATGACGATACTTTAATTCAGGTTCACATTCACAGAATGTGTAATGCTTTTTATGTATGTCAAATTTTCAATAGAAAAAAATATATAGTTCTTTAAGAATATTTTACTTTTTAATAAAGATAAATTGAACAATCAATGTTTTTCACGCACTCAAAATAAAAGATAAAACAAAATAATGTGTACAGTATATACAGAAAAAAATTTATTTCATCTGTAAAATGTAATAATATATTGACCAGCTAAAAAAAAGAGAGAAAATATTAAAACTAAGACGGCGGTCCTAATATTACAAAATATGATGTAACATTTTGTACTGATTGGTGTCACAATAACAGTTGAATGATTGTTTCCCTATCTAAGATTTTTTTGAACCAACAAATTGAAGAAACATATCTATTTTTTTTAAATGAAATCTCTAACTTAAGCATATTTTATGTCAATAATGATTGAACTCTACTGCATCGTTCTTAAACATTAGGGGTGAAATTTGCTTAACTACATTCTTAACATTACCTGTACACACAAAATCGAAACTTTCCGCTCTAATACAGTGATTCTCAAAGTGATCTATATCGACCCCCGGGGTCTACGTTAGCAGAAGAAAGAAAAAAAATTGGAGGTCCATGAGGTGTAAATGGAGGTCTACAATTGTCGCTCTCATTTAACCAGTTCGTATCTTTAATTTTAACTTTCAGGGAATTGAATAAATATTTCCTATATCAGAAGCCATTACTTATTTACTTACGTTTTATTATAATACTTATCTAATATTTTATTAAGAAATATTTATCTATCTATCTCGAATTATGGAATATCATCAGAAAGTTTTTTTCCTTGTGAAAAGGAATTTCAGCGCAATTGACAATCTTCATAACAAAAACAAAAAGAAAAAAAGACTGGACGCTACTAACTGAGGATTCAACCTAACAAAATTGGTACTAAATGCAGAATTTTTTTTAAAAATCATTAGATTCATCCTTCCTATTAAAACCATTTGTTTGTTGCTCAGTTAAACAGTTGCTCAGTTGTAACATGTACTAAATTTTAATTTAATTAATGAATCTTTAAAATTAAGGTGTGTTTGTTTTCTTAAGTTTTTCACATTTCACCTCACTACAGTTAAAAATTTAAATCTTTTAAAGTAAGAAACTCTATACCAGCTATCAAAAACATATTTAAGTTCATGAATCTGCAAAAATTCTTCAATATTAAATAAGCAGGGGTATACCCCAAACTGGAAAACATAGCAAAATGTGTAGGAAACTCTGCTCTAATATAAATGAATCGATTACAACAACATACAAGCAGTGGCGCACACAAGGGGGGCGGGCTCCTCTGGTCCGGAACCTTCCCCCCCATAGCCCTTGAATTTTTTTTCGATTGATTATTTAATCCTATGTACATAGTATGTAAAATTTAATTAAAAAAAGTAGTTATTAATAAATTATTTTATTGATTAATACTAATTATTTATTCAATAATTAATTTTTTACTCTTTTTTGTTCCCGAAAATGGACAAAATCAAAAGAATATGTTAGGAGGCGTATTGGAGCATGATACGAGAGAGTGGTGGATTTTCGACCTTAGAACCCCCCCCCCCCTTCTGAAAAATTCCTGTATGCTACTGCATACAAAGTATTAATAATGTGATGTGAATTATAAATAAAATATGCTAAGATAAACATTAAATTTTCTTCTATGTACTCATATAACATACATTTTGTTGAATTTGTAGAATTGTAATGACTTCCTTTCATTGAAAATTTATTTTCTGTACTAACCTTTATTAAGGTGTCCATACTTGTTGATCCGTGGTTTATTGGATAATTTTTACGTGCATCTGTAATATAAAATAATTATAATAACAATATATTAAATTAAAATAGATATACAGTTAAACAAATAAATTAAATCAACAATTCTTGAATTCTTTATATATTATCACATTTATGATTAGCAGCAACAATTACATGAAGTATTTAAATTAAATTTATTACAAAATTTTAAGTACGCGGAAAAAATAACGGTAAGAATGCAACGTCCTGTTTATAGATTAATTTTTCTCAAACATTTGAAAAATATTTTTCTTCGTATTAATTTAATATTATCAGTAGTAATAAGAGATTAATAATTATTAAAATTAATAATGATTTATTCTCGTGGCATTTTTGGGAGCAGGCAAAAATAAATTAACAGCTCTCTTTTACTTTAATATTTTATATAATGTAGAATAAGATCTCCTTTATAATTAAATTTTATTTTAATTACTGTTCTTAGTGCTAATTATTTTTACCTAATGTTTTCTGCAAGTATATTTTTAATATATAAAATAAGTATTTTTTCCAATCTTCACAAAATTATATAATCTGAAAGTCATGTTTAATTCAAAAGTATATAAAAATCATTTAGAAATGTATCCAACTTTTTCAAAATTTGTAAAATAAAAAAAAAATGTATCTTTTTATGAATTACTTTTTGAAAAAAAATATTTTGATATCAATTTTAGTTTAAAAAAGTTTTTATAAATACAGATACGCTCACTCAACTTTTGAAGTCATAAACATAATACACACACAATGTATATTAGGAATGGCATATTATATATTTGGTTGTGCTGCCATCTAGTAATCACATTTGTTACAAGAAATAAAACGTGTCCTAATAAAAACTAAAATAATACAAAAATTCATAATCATTTGAACTTTTTTAATTGCAAATAATAAACTAATTTAGATAATAAAAGTGTTGATGTACTTAAGATCTAGTATGTGGGTATGTGAGTAATTTTTTAAAAAAAAATGTCAATACGCTGGGTTAAAGGTTCTATGGATATATTTTTATCTGGCATTATCAGTCTCCGGAGAATTAACAACAATATCACAACATGGTTATTTAGGTTTAATTTTTTGTATTATTTGAAATTGTATTCAATGTGTGTGTGTGTTCTAGGTAACCAATTTTTTTAAAAGCAGATATTTTGTTTCAATATACAAAAATAAAACAGAAATAAAATAAATAAATTTTATAAAATACTTAAATTACAAAAATTTAATATATTGTAAAATAATTAAAACTCATAAGAATAGTTCAATATAGAAAACTTTTTTCAAAACAATCTGTTCCAGGTCTACGAAAACTTCATTTTTAATTTTTTAGAATAAATTAAAACTGTGTACGTAAATGGGGAAAATGGCTAGATTTTTCTTGAAAGAAATTACAAATCGACCAATTTGTATTTAAATATATTAATAATTAAATTTTTTTTCATAAAAATTTTAAAAAATTTCTAAGTTATCACAACCTTTAAAATTACGATTTATAATATACATACACAAAAACATGCACACACATACACAAAGGAAAAGATTTTCAATTAATTTTACCTAATTCATATAGTTGTTCATCAACTGCTACAAATGTAATGAAATGGAGATTTGTTTCTTCATCCCCTTCTGGGGCCTGATCAAGAGCAAAATATTCATAAGTTATAAAAAAAATAATCAAAAGTTTTTAGTAAATAAAAATAAAAATGAAAAATTTATTATATTATATTCAGCATGTTTGTTTAAAAAATTGCAGAAACAAGTTTGTTAGCAAAAATCATTTGTAAAAAAAAATTGTCTGAAATGAATAGGGTTACCTTAAAAAAATAATCTAACTAGGGTTTGCAGCCCCGAGATCCCGAAATCCCGGGATTCCGGTGTTTCTTCAAATCCTGAAATTCCTGGATTAAGATAACTAATCCAGGAATTTTTGACTAAATCATGTTTTAAAATTTTTTTCTCATAAAAATTTTCTAAGAATTTAATTTTCAGAAAATTTATATAGAGAGCTTCCACTTCCGAAACGAGACATTGCACAACATTCATTGTTGTTTCCCAATAATAATAATAATAAAAAAATGTGATTCATTTGCCTGATGTTTATAGTAAATTTTGATTTTTCTTTTCTGAATTATCATGTTAAATCAATATAAAAGACATTTTTTTATACGTCAAGAAATATAGCTTTGGTAATATTATTTTATTATTATAAGTTTATTCTTATAAGCTGTTACGTTGTTATTGCTGTTTGAAGTATCGAAAAGGCATTTCTTCAAAATTCCTTCTGAATATTTAAAGTTTGTGAGTTAACTCGGTTATAGGTGAGTTATTTCAATGCCTTCTTTTTTTGATCTGCAGAGAGATACATTTAATAATATTAGTTTGTTATCATTATAAATATATACTCAAATTAGATCGCATGTATTAATATTTAAATGTTGTTAAAAATATTTCGAAAGGACATTTTTTGAGGAAGCTAAAATATAGAATTTTTTTGGACTGTGAAATGTTCAATGTATATTTATTATTATTATTCTTAATATTAAAGTCTGTTCTTTTTTGGTTTTTTTAGCGTTTATTATGATTATTTTCTGGTGTTATATGTTAATAAGATTTTAAGAAAAAAAGAAAGAATTTTTTCTGTGGGAATTGCATAAGAAGAAAATTTTTTTAAATTAAATTTTATGTAAATCCATTCTATTTTTTGTACGTGCTGTGTATAGGAATATGTGAGTTTGTCGGGGAAAAAAAGTTCAGTTCAGACTTCATAATTTTAATTTTGGAAAATCTACTTCCTTAAAATGTCTTACACAGTTATCGATTATACATATATATATTAGACATAAAAAAAATACAGCGTTTCAATGAAAATAAAATAGGAACTTTTTATTCTGTTTCAAATTTACAATAAGATATTGGAAAATCAAAAACATATCGATTTTTAATTTAAATGGGTCAATTTTAAATGAATTCAGATTGTACTATTTTTATTGAATTCACTCAGTACTATATTCTGTACTATTTTTTAATTTTTTTTATGTTGAAACTAGTTTAATTTTGATTTTTTTCAATAAATAATAATAGATGAAAATTTTTAATTATGTTTTTAGTTTCATTATTTTATTTCAACGATGCTAATGTGAAAGTATATTTTTCATTTTTTTTTTTTTTTTTTTTTTTTTTGATAAATAGTGCATTTTTAATCCCCGGATTTGGATAATGTAATCCCGAAATCCCCGGATTGAAAATATATCACGGGATTGTAAATCCTAAATCTAGTTAAAATTCATTATAATATACGCAAAAAGCGTGGTATAACCACAGTACCAAACATTAACACTTAAGGTTATCATACTGTAATGTTATCGCCCAACTTGACAAATATCACCTACTTGACGCTTAGCGTACTGACATCAAATTAGTACTATTCTTTTAGAAACATTTGCATCCACAAACAATGCTTAAATGTTGCACATATATAACCTAAATATTTGTTCCGTTCCAAGATTAATTTGTTTATTAAAAAAAAGGAATATACCCGTATAATGCGGCGTATAACGCGCATCTATACTTTCAAGCTGTATTTTTTAATTTTAAGGTATCTTCACCGAAAAACACGCACCCCCTTTTTTACGAAGAAACCTGAAAAGAAATGCAAGAGTGTAATGCTTTTGTGTTTTGAACTTATTTTTTCAGGGTATTATCCCAAGATTTTGAAGAAATAATATACTTCTAGAACTACAACCACACATTAAGTTCATAAGAAATGTCATTTCTTTTAAATAAAAAGTTTTCCCATGCCTTTTAGTTTAACTTTTTTAACTCTTATCTCTTTTTTAATTTTTAAAGTTATCATTTTTATACGGGGCGTGTATTTACGGTAAAATATATTGTGTATTATTAAATAATAG
>BMAO01037943.1:0-21739 GCA_019973975.1 Trichonephila clavata | reverse complement strand
GGAATCAAGATGAAGAATCCTGAAGACGTCATGATAAGAAATTTGCTTGAAGAAGAGAGTCAAAATCAAATATTTCAACATCGTGTAAACCTTAGAAGACAAGCAAAACAAAACATTTTGAAGATACAAGAGGAAAACAGGAGAACTTACAATCGAAAGCGGAAAAAAGCTCACCAGTATAAGCAAGGAGAGTTGGTAGCAATCATGAGGACTCAGTTTGGAAACAAATTGAAACTGCGACCAAAATATTTGGACCCTACCAAGTGACTAGAGTAAAACTCCATGACCGATATGATGTTGCTAAAATTGGAGACCATGAGGGGCCAAATGTAACGTCCGCATCAGCAGACCAGATGAAGCCTTGGTCTAAGCATTAATGAAGAAGAAGAACGAACTTGTATAAGATATTTGTGTAACTGTATACTAATCTATGTTCTTTTTTTTTTTGTTTTTTTTTTTAGTTTTTATATTTCAGATCCTTAGTGCGTGAGCAGTGAGGACACTGCCTGTAGGATGCCCGAGAAGTTGTGGGATTTCCACATAGACGGCACTCTAGAGGGCGCTGGCAACGCGAGCCACCAGCGAGCGAACGGATGAGAGGGAGATTAGCGAGCGAGAGGTCTTGACGAGGAGGTCAGAGCCAACGCTGATAAGAAAAAAGGAAAGCAACCGGGATCTAACTGGCCGTGTAGGGACCAAGTAACCCGATGCTGGAAGGATAGTCACGTGAAGGTGACACATCCATCGCCTGAATTCAATAAGTGAACAGGAACTGAATAAGAACATCCATCATCTGAATGCCATACACCGTTGTGAACCGTGGTGTGATAATTGTTAAGTGAAAAGACTGAGAAACTATTATTGAATAAGAGAAGAAATAATCGAAACGCTGTCAATATGTCTGTATAGTAGAGTGTAGCACTGTAATTGTCCACATTAAACGTTAGTATTAGTTAAAAACAGTGTGATTAATGTGAATACCCCTAGAACTCCGTGTCATAACCCCACATATATATATATATATATATATATATATATATACGCCTCGTGTGTGTGTGTCATGTGTGTGTGTATGTGTGTGTACAAGGTAAACAAAAAAGTTCTGCCGTTTTCAATGACCCAAAAGAACATGATATACAAACAGCGTATCCGACTGCTAATCCTCGGAGCAATCACCATCGGCATGCAGCACCTTCTGCCAACGTATCTCCAGTTGTTATATCTTTGCAGTAAAACTAGGGGGTGTGGGACGCAAAGGGACATGTCATCAAGTGATTCACTATGAGTTGCAACAAACGGACAAATGGTCACGGCGGACCTGTATTCGCAGCAATTGGAAAGTGTAAAAAAGTGTAAAACAGTAAGAGCGAGCACTAGTTAATCGAAAGGGCTTACTGTTATTGTATGATAATGTTTGGATACTTTGTACCATCCTCCTTACTCACCTGACCTTGCTGCATCATATTACAATCTCTTCGATTCCTTGGACAATAATCTTCGTGGTAAATCTTTCACTAATGAAGCAGACGCCCACGAAGTGCTCTAAGTATCAGCTATATTTATAACACTGCATTATCCATCCATATATATTTTTAAAATTCTATTATTTTTATAATTATCTTTATTTATCGTATATATCTTCTAAATTTTATATATTATATATTCTAAAATATATATATATATATATATATATGCCAAAAAGTACATATATATATAAATTCTATATATATATATGCCAAAAAGTACATATATATATAAATTCTATATATATATATGTCAAAAAGTAAATATAACAGGTTTAACATTTTTATTTGAACATTTATTTTAACGAAACTTTTCTTATAAACGGGCGATGAAATAAAATCTACAAATGAAGTATCTTATAGAAAATACTATTTTACTGTTTTTAACTACCAAATGTCTTGAGAAGATACATATAAATACTCGCAACTTTTTAGAAAAACGGGATTTTAAGGCAAGTATTCATCTCTGTTAGGAAACAAATTAGGGCAGTCTGTGTTAAATACTTAATGCATACGTCGTTGAAAAATACTGCTGATATTTTTTTTAGTACTTTTAGCTAATAATTCTACCATGGAAATGGAATGTATTTTTTGACGATTTTTACAGCGTATTTATTGTACTCCAACTTAACGTTAAATTTGAAAAAAAATAAACTTTAGTATTTTATTAAGAAGCGTACGGCAAGGCATACAGAAGACGGGTCTGTCAAATTCGTAAGAGAAAAAAATTATATATTTAAAAATATTTTCAATAAAATCTACTAAATTATCTCTGTTTTCTTCTTGGTTTTCTTTTTTTGTGTTTTAAAAAGTATAATTTGTTGGCCTGATTATAGAAATATTTTCTGTAGTTTGAAAATGATGGAAGCTCCAATAGTACTTAAAGCTATGATAATCAAAATGTTTTTGTTTTTAAAAAATAATCTAAAATTTAAATGATTGTTTTTATTATGAAAGAATTTTCAAGTCACCTACAAGTTACTCGAGTGAATATATTGAAACTGTAATTTATTTTGATACTTTTACTTTCTCGTGAAAACTTGAGCAAGTGAACATTATTTCGGGAGCATAGTTGTATGAGATAGAATTCTAGAGTTCCTGTTGAGTAATCTATCATGCTCTTGTCCTGGTTCTCATTACTTCGGGAACATCAATCAACAGTAAAGGTGGTGTCTGAAAACTTTAATTTTACTGATAAGGTTCATCGTTCCACTCATATAACGTAGAGATAGTACAAGTTTTATTAGGTTTTTTGTTCTGTATGTTTTAAACAATTTCTGCATTCTCAAATAACTATAACTTTTCTATAAGATGCATTCAATATTATTTTCTTAAATTATTCAAATTATTGTTTGTAGTCTTTTCCCCAGTTATTAGTATCATTATATGTGTGTGTTTCTGTATCTATATAACTATATGTTTTAGTTTGTAAGTATATATAGCATCAATACGAGGATAGTAAATTAAAAGTTTTTTTTTCAAAATACTAAGAAATTTGGATT
The DNA here is from genome assembly GCA_019973975.1 of Trichonephila clavata. NCBI lineage: Eukaryota > Metazoa > Arthropoda > Arachnida > Araneae > Nephilidae > Trichonephila > Trichonephila clavata. The sequence goes on along the minus strand of BMAO01037943.1, from coordinate 18,714 downwards.
ACAATAAATTAAAAAGTTTTTTTAATCTAGTTTATACTTAACATCATTATTTTTTCCCCCCAAAAAATAAGTAAGCTATTGAATAATTCTTTAAAAATATAAAATAAATGAAGTTTCTTGAATTATCCGAATGCTATACATATATATTTTTCAATACAAAAAGATGAGTAAATTTATTCGTACATTTTAATGAAGTTATGTTATGAAAAGGCAGAAACTTGTTTTTCAATTTATTATAGTTATGGTATAAATATACAAGCAGAGAGAGCTATTTAAAAACATTTAGTTATTAATTTCTTAAGGCATTTCACTAATTTGAAAGTTTAATACTAGCAATAAATGTATTTAAAATATTCAGTTTTATACCTAAAAGTTTAATTATTTTATAGAAGGGAAGATTTATTCATGATGAATATTTCTGCCAACGTTTACTAGTAATTATTAAATAAATGAATAATTCGATTACGTTTGTAACTGTTCATATAATAAGTATATATAGAAGTATGCATGTTTAAAAGAAACATTTCTATATATTTTGAGATAGCTCGTAACAAAATTGTCATTCCTTATAAAATTTAACAAGCTTAATTTTCTTACTTGGACGGAATTTCTTTAATTTATTTACTTCCAATGAAAAAAATCTTTCTGAGGTCAATTATATTTTCAAACCGCTACACTATCTAAGTCCCATTTTGACGCTAATATATTATTAAACAATTTTTAATTAGAGTGTTGTACACTAGAAAGAAGTATTTATATATTTCTCTGTTATAAAATTCAATCATAAAAACAGAGGGTTATACAATTATGCAATTTTACAAACTTATTTTGTCGTCAGAGTTAGACTACATTGAAGATTTTGAGGTTTGAAGTTCATATGTATGAAAGTCAATACTTTTCGAAAGAAAGTACATGGTTTGATTTCTCTACTGATAATTTCGCAGATCATCGGCTACAATGCATAAAAATCATGCTTAGAAAAATGTCTATGCATAAAAACATAGATAAAGAATAACTATTAATAGCTAAGTATTGATAGTTAAATTTAAAGATTAGAATATATATTTTTGATTGAATGTACTTCTCAAAATGAACTTAGAACTTCTAAAATATGTGAAAGGTTTCTCAATCTTTCTATTTGTTTAATTTCATGCACGTAAATAGTGATCACTGTATAGTAATAAATATGAAATAGTTCAGTCCACATCTGCTGCATAAAAAGTTTTGACGTGAAACATTATTAATTCATGAGATGAAATATAATTGAATCATACATGAAAAATAAGTCTGAAAAAAATGTATAGAAATTATTGTTATTATTGTTAGTTATTGTTATTTGACAGATGTTATTCATAACTTTTTTAAGATAAAATTAGGAAACAAATATAAAATAATAGTTTCCCTTGATAGCATATTATTATCCCATTAATTATTTACGAATAAACTTAAAGTTATGATCAGACTTATGTCTAATGATTTTGTTGATTTCATTTTAACTACGTGAAAATTATGGTTATAATTACTAAAATACCTCAAATGTTTTACATCAGATCATTTTGCTTTTGAGGAAGGACATTTATTTAATGTTCCACGTATATAATTATTCTGATTTACTTATCAAGCATATTATTTAATGTATGTATGGAAATGTTTTTAAATAGATGGTGTATATTGGTTTAAAATTTTACTAAAGTTAAATATGCATGTTGCATAAAAAAATGTACTTTTAAATGTTTCCGAAAACTATCCTTTATGGTGTATTAAAATAAATTTCATTTTTTGGAATATTAAATGAATATATATATATATATATATATATATATATTAGACACAAGAACAAATTGTCATGACATAGTAAGAATTACATCAATGCGCAGTACATTGTCATGACCTTCCTTTTTCTTTACGTGAAAAGTGTTCTGGCATAATTTTGACAATACTATTGGACATATTGAAATTTAGAATATTAATGGCAATTAATTATTCTGTTGTGTGACGTAGTAAGCCCTCAAAACTAGTTCGTTTCATGCTAGCTAGAGGATTCTCACAGTTATTGATAAAGGAAATATTATTTTAAATTAATTTGAAAAAAGGAAATTACATATTTATTATTTCAATCTTCGCGGCCTTTCACTCGAGAAAAGTTCAAATCCGGAAGACTGTAGATTTCCATGCAATTTAATCCCTTCCCCACAACCCTTTTCGCTGACACCATCCACCAGCAATCACTGGTACGTCTGTCCCACTGACTCCCCACTAGGTATTTATGAGGTCAACATTGTTCCTTTCTTTGGGCCTTTTTTGGCGCGACTGTACCCCAAATTCTTTTGTGTGTGTTCGAAGAAAGAAACGAAAACGTGGATGAAGATGATGCTCTTCTCCTTTCGGACCCTCTAGGCGAGCCTAGTCCACACCCTCAATAATCTGAGATTGTCGAGTGTGGCGCATCATTCTTCATTTTTGTCCAAACTCTATTCCTTCTTTAGTGAATAGGCCGTCGCAACTGAAATCTGTTAGGTCGCTGTACCTCGTATACAATTTGGAGGATCTATCAATTGACTTGCCGCTTTGACAATGAGGATAGCCTCTTGGGTAAACTTTGACACAACAGACGGACATTCTTTTCATTCAAGAAATTTGAGACCCACATGTGTGAAGGAACGGAATACTGGAAACAATCAGCAGGAGTGTTACGTCTTTGAAGTATTTTGACTGAAAGTCATCTTGGTTTCGGCGAAGGAAGATATCTTTTTTATCAAAAATCCTGTTTCCAGAAAGGGTTCTACACCTGTTTAGCCCCAGCCACGAACAAAGGAGGTACTGTCTCTTTTTGCAGAATACAATAACTATCTGGGCATTCTGCTAATCCCCTTAGATCAAACGTGGCACGTATTTCCAGAAGTGTTCGTCTAAGTAGACGATGGTACAGCTGATTGATTGGTTATAATATACTTCACATTTTGTAGCAACATGAGGGTTCTAGGCGAATTCTGTTTAGGAAATTGCGCAGTATTCGATTCACAGCGTCAAGAGTGTTCAAAAGTATATAGTTTTAGGCATTACTTCACACAATGGAGAACATAGTAGGATACCGCGTCTACTTATTAACCAAGGTTAGTGAGGTCTGCGTAGAGCACATTGTTCCAAGGCTATTAGTCTTGCAGTAAAAAAATTAAACAATCAATACGTGTAACACGGCAAGTGTTTGTTTAATTGCGTGAACTACATTTAAGTGGCATGGATTGAGAACTCTGGTGAAATTAAACCAATTTTTGACTGAAAATACTTATTTTAACCTATTTGGAGTCCATGCATGGAGTTCATTGATTCAAACAGTAATGGAATTCTCTAGGATAGAAATGTGCAACTTTACCAGACCAAAGCAATATGCATTCGGTTTGGATGACGGCCTGAACAATTCAAACGAAAGTTTTACCTTTAAATCTAGATCTGCAGACCGATAGTCATTGAGCATTTATAAGATATTATTTAAAGGTCAATAATTTTAATGGTATCTGTCGAGGAAGCATGATCGAATAAAACTTCAGGGTACAAATGTAGACGTTTGAGTCAATTGCATGTCTGGTTCGTCAAGTTGAAATCCGAAACGATATTAGGTGATATATGATCTTCAGAACTGCATTGAAATAACATAAAATATTCGAGTGCCATACAAAAACATTTTCTATTAAATGTTTTTAAAAATTCCATCTATTTTATTTTCTGTTCTAAACATAAGCCAATATAATTGCGATATTTCTATGATTTCAAAATACTGCACTATTTTTGGTAAAGCAGGATACTTAAATCATGTATTTCAAATAAATAATGAAGAATCAATATTTTGCAATATTTTAACCTTAAAAATTATAAAAGTAATTTAAGCTTCGATCTTCAGATCTAATAATGTGGAAATGTAAGACTTGATTTTAATTTAAGTTACATCATATCCAGAAGCAATATGAGGGCTACTTACAACTACAACACGATGAACCTACTAATGTTGGATCGAGATGAGGTAACAATTTCCAAGCTGACACTCCCATCTTCAAACTTGCACACAATGCAAATGGGAAAAAATTGAACCTCGACAGATTTAAAGTACATCAGCCATTTTACACGGTGGATGTTAAATAACACTAAGACTCCAAGCTTCGGAAATGATTTCCCGGCTACTTCATAATTCATTATAAAAAATATACGTTGTGTCGCATGCGTTATTATTGCATAAATACACTAATAAAAGACTACCTGATAAAAAACAGGAAAAAAACTTTACTATATATATATATATATATAGCACGATTCTTTTACTCTGCTAAATTTGTAATGCCCACACACACACACAGGCTTCGTTTTAAGCAATAATTAAGATTCAAATAATTTTAATATTATTTCCCTTTTTTTCTATGTTTTATTTTGCTATTAACATCGGAGACTTTCATTCATAATTACTTACCGAAAAACAATGATATTGAAGTATTACATTTTTAAAAAGACTTATTTAAAATAATTATCTGAATTTACTTCTGTATGGACAAAGAATAATTGAATATATTTACCACAAAAATATTTATTATTAATAAAAAATACAATCCGTTTAAATTACTAAATAATAGTTTCATTAATCTTACTAATCTATTCTTTTGATTAAAAATTTAAAACCAGCATAAGACTTAAAAACAAAAAAAAACACCCTTCCATTTGTAGTTTGGATCACAATAATGTATCACATACATAAAACTGTCTTGTGAGATCGGTTTTTAACTAGTGATTATAAGAAAACTAGTAAAACTATTATATGAAAAACCTCTAAACTATTAGACAACAAAGAAAAAATAGTTTACTTTCAAACTAAAATAAGAAAACAAAGAGATAAAGATTTAAAGAAACAAACTATTATCAATAGAATAAAGGATTTTTTTAGATGTTATTCTTTAAAATAATTATCGCATTAAAATAGATAATATAAGAATTGTTGAAATAAATATTTATTTTATTAAGGGAAATGTTTAATAATTGTAAGAAAAATGTTAAAATCAAAATAATTTTAAATTCATAAATTAAATTAATGCATTTTTTAAATTTAATTTTATTACGTTCTTTTTTTTTAAACACATATTTTTGTATATACTAGATATAAGAGTATAGTGTTATTACAAAATAATAAAAATATTAGATTTATATTAATAATTACTTGTGATAAAAATTACTAATAACAAAATGGCCAAATTGAGAAAAATTACAAAATCAATAGAATAGTATTACTAAATATATCTCACCATACAAAACAATATATATAGTAGTTACTTATGGCTGTATTTCTATTACCTTAAATATAACGTAGTAAAATTACTTGCATTAGTTTAAAAGTAAATAGAATTACACATAAATAATTGAAAGGATTACGTTTTTACCATTTTTTTTTTATTTTGCATAAAGTTACCATTTATTAATTTTTCTATTGCATCCAAGTTAATTAAGTTACTTAATGGCTCTGGAGAATGTGTTAATTAAATTATAATGCAAGATTTTTTTTTTATAATCAGCATATGTTCTCCTTACACAGAAAGTAGTTTCACGCTGTTATCTTTAAGCGTAATTGATATTTATTCACTATTTGAAATACTGAAAACTACAGCTTTAACATTTGTCATTCAAAATTCTAAACACAATTTCCTTTTCAAAGAATAAATAGGTGTATCATCTTCGTAAAGAACAAAGTTATCTTCATTTAGTGTTTTATTCGCACACCAGGCATTGAAAACTCCATCATAAAACAACCAAAACAATTTTTAAAAAATCAGTTTTAACACAGTAATAAATATTTAAAAGTAAGACTTTCTTTTCTCAGAAGGCCATTCCGACATTTTTTGAGCTTTTGCTATTAGTTTATTTTAAATAATTATTTTTTTTATATCTCTAAGTATTTAAAAAAAAATCCGAAATTTAACAGAATGCAAAATTGTCAATACTTTTGTCACGTGAAAAAAAATGCACATTTATTTTCTGTACTTTTGGAACTGAATTGTTTTATTTAATTTGTGAAAATTTCGACTCTGTTCATTAAAATTTAAAGTTTATTAGAAAATTCAATAATTTATGAAAAAATCATTTAATTGTTCTGCGGCATACTATAATTTTTTAGTTATAATTTCAGAGAAATTTGTAAAAATATTATTTACTTTATAAAATATTTGATAATTTTTCAATACAAAGGGTTTTTATCTAATTAATATTTTTAAAAAAAATATTTTTTGAAAAAATAAAAATTTGTTAATTTCATAGAAATTTTATTTAAATAAAAAAAATTATGTCTGTAATATAATAAAGGAAATTATTTGCAACATAAATAAACAAGACATTTCATGATGAGACAAGCTGATTAATTTGTAAAATGATACAAATATGATTCAATGCATACACATGTGTACAGGAATAATATAATTTTACAAACACTGAGACATAATTGGTCAAAGTATCTGCAGTAATGATTATCATATTTATTAACTTAGTTAATGAGATTATAACTTTCTTATATTATAAGTTTGAGTGAATATGTATCTCAACCGCAGACAAAAGAATTAATTCATAATATGAGTCAAATAAAGTTTTTTCCGCCTTTCGATACACCCTTAGAAAGCTAATCCTCTAGCATCTCTATCTTATTTATAATATGTTAATTATATAAGAGAGCATTTAGATAGAAATACAGAAAAGAAGCTTAAACCAAACCACGGGAATTAAATGCCCGAGGAACAAGTCTCTTAAAGTGCAAGTCGAGTTCAAGTAAGATTTTCATACTCCTTACGAACAATAAACTATTTTGGATATTCCTTATCCATTATTCGGTTGATATAATATGATTCTGGGCATTTTTCCCCGTAAAAATATAAGAAAAAAGGTTAAAGAAGATTTGCATTGTAAGGAAAACACCAATAAGATACCAACAAAAAAAAATAAGATGGAGTTATTGGTATTAGTTAATCTGTTGCGAAGTACACTATGTAAGTAAATAGAAGCAAGGCAATCTATCTAATTTTCTAAATTAATCTTTAATATTTACTGAGAAAAAGCATATTGGTTAAATTATTGGCCCAATATACTATATATTATACCCAAATTTTTGTAAGAAAAAATGTAAATGTGTATGCACATTTAATCATCTACAATGAAACGCTTTCTAAGAACAACTAATTTTAATCTTCTTGGTCAAAATTTCATTTTAAAAAACTCACGAATTTAAAAAAAAATATTTCATTTGAATTGAAAAATAAAGAAATAAGCAACACACACACACACACACATCTATATATATATATATATATATACATATATATGAATTAGATGTGGCCGTTGAAAGGTATTCTTTATGTGAGATTGATGAGGCAGTCCTGTGATTGATTAAAACTGGTTTATTATACATCTTGAAACATTTCAACAAGACAAGGACGACACAATACACACACAAATCAAGCTGCAGCCGGCTACATGTTTATGGTAGACAAATACAGAAGCGAAAGAGCGTCGGTCTTCAGGAATCTCAGTTTTTATAGGTGGCTCAAATCACATGATCTGAGTGGGTAGCTAGATGTAGTTTAAAATGTTCTCGTTAGGCAGCTGGTTATTTTATTACTAAAACGTTGGTCCTGAAGGGATGGTCCATAGGTAATTTAAAGTTATTAAGAATAATTAATGGGGATTATTATATATATATATATACATGCATATTTATAAAATGCAAAACATGTATGCTGCACAATGTTCCACAAAAACTCATCAACAGGCAAAATAATAAAGGTACTATTAAAAATTTAAAAATATAATAGATTTTTTTAAAAATAAATATATTTATATTTAGTTATATTAATTTAGATTTTGAAAATCTTTTAAATTTCCTTGATAACAATGACATTATTAAGGTAATTTTAGAAAATCATAGCATTTTTTTCTTGCTATTAATTTCTACAAATTCCGAACTCTTATAAATTTAGTTCTAAAAAAATACCTTACTTTTAACGGTTCATTGTATAAACAAACCAAATGATTGACTCAAAGTGGCCCTGCTAGCAATATTTTGGCTAATTTATATTTACATTTTTATGAATTAAATTTATTATAAATAATGACTATTTAGTTTTGAATAAAATGATGATATAATTATTTTTTGTTAGAAATAACAGATTTAACTGCACTATTAAATTTTATCCTGATTACTTAAATCTAGATAAATTAATATTAATCTATTTAAAACTAATTACTTAGATGTATGATTGTACGTAAAGGATTATAAATTACATAATAGCATTTATGATAAAAGCGATGCTTTTGATTTTTAAATTGATGATTTTAATTGATTTTGATGATTTTGATATTCTTAAAGTGCTATATTTGAATTCCATTATATGCATGCCTATACATAGAAATAGTATTGAAGTGATAACTTCTTTTGGCCTGTATTGCTGAAGAGTGAACTTGAATGACTTGTGTGACGCTCGGGAATGCAATGCTCATTCGTTGTTGTTTGTTTTGTTTTTCGTCGGGAATTGTGTTTGGACAGGGTCGGTCAAGATTCAATAGTCCACGACATACACTTCCGAAATAAGAAATCATGTGATTAAAGATGGGGTGTTTTCCTTAACACTCTGTCTTCCCTCTTGTGTGCGTATATAGCTAGTTTTTTTGTTTCTCAAAAGATGAACTTTTGATAAAAACTTCGAAAAAGACCATCCTTAGAGATTTTAAAAATAAATCAGATGATATTTATGTAGAAGAGTATCAAGTTTTAATGTATATAGCGGGTTTTTGCGTGCATTATATAAAATTCGAATGATCCGATTGCAGATATATATTTTTTGTATATAAAAAAAATCAATTTCGATTCAGAAAATGTTGAAGGGAAAAAATAATTGAGTATTCTTTATAGAGGAAGTTTAAAAATGCCAACAGATGTTGTTATGAAAATCATTTCAAAGCAACATTTTACTTTTAATTTGTTAATATCGAATGTATTCGAGTCAAAATATCTTAAAGTTGAATGTCAATTATCTAGCTTTACATGTGTTAAGAACAGTTGACTCCTTTTACCATCCAGAGATGGCGCCACGAACTGAACTTTTTTTTATTCTGGAAGTATGTAGGATTGGCGGGAAAATGACATTTTATTCTGATTCGCTTGTAATGGACGCGTGGCTGTTTGTGTGATTATGTGTTGTGAAATGTTTTTTTCCTACATGTAACGCTGTGCGTGTGTGTTTGAAGAAAATATAGAAGTGAAAAATCGACTCGTGAATTTATTTGTGGTGATTAATGAGTCATCTTAATTTATATTTATTTCCTCAAGCGTCTATAGGAAATGTACTTCCACACTGTTTAGAGCCCAGCATGGAAAATGACGTTAAGTCGAAATCCTTTCGTTATCCAATTCACATGATTGCTTTCTAAATCAGGTTCAGTTTTAAAGTCGTTATTCATTAATATTCAGTTTCGAAAGTCGAAACAAATTATTCATTCTAAGTCTAATCTTGGATTCTAATTTTAAATCTATTCTTATTCTCATTCATAATATGTGGTCCGTCGAGCCGGAGTTAATGATGTGATTTATTCTTTGTTATTTTAATTATTCGTTTCATACTCGATGTTCTTATTCAGTGCATTTATTCTGATACGAATTCTTGAAGTATTCTGATACATTTTGATTGATATTATTTATTATTTGATTCTAGATTTATTCTTTTGTTCTATTTTGTATAAACATTTTTTGATGGTTGTGAATTTGCATTGTGTAGGCATTTGTTATTATGATATAGTTGTATATTTTGTGTAGAATTTAAAAAATTCATTCGTAAATCATGTCTCCAAAACAGTCGAAAAATAGGGGTAAATTTGATTTAATTATAAAAGAATTAAAAGCTTTTGAAAGTAGGATAAATGAATACGATAATAATAAATCACGCATACGTGTGTTAAAAACACAAATGTTGCAATACGAAACTAGATTAACTGAAATATTCGGTGAATTGTCAACCCATGAAAGTGATGAATCATTTGATATTTATATGAAATATAAAGATATACTATTCAATTGGGTTGTTGAACTTGAACAAAAATCTCAGGTTGCGGAAGTAAATAATAGTATTCATGTAAAGTCTTCAGTAGTTAATCTACCAAATCTTGAAATTCCGCATTTTTATGGAAATTGCGAGAACTGGATTTCATTCAAAGAGTTATTTAAGTCTTCTATTCTAGATAACAAATCAATAAGTGATCTTGAAATATTGCAATATCTACAGGCTTCTGTTCGCGGGGATGCAGCCAAATTAATTCGGGGTTTTGCAATTACTGTGGACAATCTTAAGAACTGTTGGGATATACTGTGCAGATGGTATGAAGACAAACTACAATTAGCTCTTAGCCAAATAAATAATCTATTTAGTATTAAGAGAAGTCAGTAGGGTAAAAATCATTTAATGATCAATTTTGAGTTTTTGATATTTCTGAAATCTGTATTTCATTACCTTTCTAGGGATATAACATTTATGCCACATTTTTTAATTAGAACTAAGTGACTTTTAAAAAAAAAATCATCAACTGGCGGGCCACGCCCCCTTTTGACAGATATTTGACTTTTAAATATCCTGAAACAATTGCTAAGCCTTCTTTTTGTTTATTCAAACGCAATTAACTTTAGATAACAGTTGACTGTTCGATTAACTGTATTAGTTTGGCGGCGGAATTTCGAGTTACAACATGTTTCCAAGTGTTTTAAAGTATTATTTCTTAGTATTTAAAAATTTACTTTCACAAGGTATGATTATTTTCAAAACTACTATTTTCATAATTTATATTTTTAAAATTATGTTTAAAAAAATAAAATTTTTCTATATTTACTGTTTGTGAAAAAAAAAGCTACAAATTTACATTATATATTCCTTATGCATTCTTTTGGATACTGAAGTGATATTTTGAAAATATTACAAAAGAAAACATTTAGCTAAGATCACATGTGTCAAAAAACAAACAACTTTGAATAAATTCAGAGATGATAAATAAAAGTCTGTTTTTAAAAAACAAAATTTTTAAAAAAAAATATCACTTCAGTATAAATATAAATGTTACTTTACTATACAGAGAAGTTCTTAAACTTAAATATTCAAAAGTTTCTGAATGAATTGCACATACAAAAATTCAGATGTGTAATACTATTTGTCGTTGCAAGAAGCTGGTTAAATACATAAAAATACCTAAATATCATGTTTAAAAACATAAAAACAGTTTTATTTTTGCTGTTTAAGAAATCATGCGTGCAGTTTAGAGAATCTTTTGAAATTTAAAAGTCTTAGAAACTTATGTTTGCATGTGAACACACAGAACACATATGAAAATTTTCGAAATGACGTAAAATCATGTTTTATCAAATGCACACAAAACCATATAGATAAATTTTCCCCATTATATTTATGATGATATTTGCTCTACTTTGATATTTGTAATACATAAATGCTACGAATTCTTCTAAAATTTATAGAGATTTTGTGATAATAGATGTAAATTTTACAATATATCTCGTTAAACAAAAACTGAAAAACGTTATGCATGTATTTTATGAGAATTTGAAAACATTTTTGATGCTTTTTTTACTTAAAATATATTGACTTGATGCTAATGTTGAATGAAATGTGGCAAATACATGTTGGAAGTCATATTTTTTGTGATGAAATGACATTTCATGTTAAAAATGCAGTTTTCAAAAAGTTTGTTTATAAAAATTTATGTTGTTTTTCTCAGATAATAATGAAAGGATGCTCATAAAATTTCAATAAAACATAACTCATATGTACACTGACCATAACCATATACACAGAAGTAATTATTTATAAATTTTCCCAAAATATTTTAACAAAGCTTTATCGTAGAAAAAAATTGAAAATTTTCAAGAAATTCATAGTAATATTTTTTTATGTTGCATGGTTTTGAAAAAAACTTAACAATATATTTGAAATACCTCACTTCAGCATAAATATTAAAGTCTAATTTATATTCAGACTAAATCATAAGTCTTAATATTTAACAGTTTCTGAGAAAAAGTACACATATATATATATATGTAATGATACAGGATGATTTTTGGCGTTGCCTGTAAAGCTTGTTATACACATAAAATTACATAAAATTCATGTTTAAAAATATAAAAACAGTTTTCTTGTTGTTTTGGATATCATTTATGTAATATTTAAAGAAACTTTTTAATTCTGATGCTTTAAGAAATTGTTTTTACATTTGAATATACAAAGCACTAATGAAACTTTTTGAAATATCATATATTCATGTATTACTGTCTTATAAAGATTATATTTTTTAATTTTTGCCTTCTTTTTCTATAAATTTATTGTATGCAGAACTGGAATTTTTTATTTTATATTTCATATATATTGTGTATACTGAAGTGAAATTTTTGAGATATTCCTCAGACATTTAGCTAAAAAGCAGATGTCATAACATAGAAAAGGAAAATTTTTATAAAATTCATTATTTCTACTGTACAAAATTTACATTTTTAAACAGGCTGATCAATTTTAAAAAAAAATTTCTCTTCTGCAAAAAGACAAATGTTTATTTAATGCACATACAAATTTTTAAGCTTTTTGTTCAATAGTTTCTTAGTAAAAGGTACATAAATATTTCTGAAAATGCAATGCCCTTTTTTCATTGCACAAAACTTGTTACATACCCAAAAATACACAAATTTCATGTTTAAAAACATAAAATCAGTTTTCTTGTTGTTGTTTTGGATACCATTTATGTAATATTTTAAGAATCCTTTTAATTCTGATACTTTAAGAAATTGTGTTTACATGTGAATTTATAAAACTCTAATGAAGCTTTTCCAAATGTCGTATAATGATGTATCACCAAAGTCATATTTTCATGTACTGACACATTTTTACATGGTATTTTTGATGATTTATAATCAGAATAATGTATCAGAAAAGAAAATTCTTCAAAAATTGATGCATAATTTGAGAAAAATGATGCAAATGCTGTAAAATATCTCGATAGATTAAAAGGGAAAAATGCTATATATGCATTTTCTGAAAAATCTAAGTAAAAGAAATAAGTAAAAAGTATTAGAAGTTATTGAGAATAAACTAATATTTAAAAAAAATAGTGCAAATACAGATTGTAAAGCATAATTTTTTTGATGAAATGACATTTTATAATAAAAATGCAATTATCTCAAAACGGTGTTTTTAAAAATGCGTGTACCATTTTCTCAGAACCTATTCAACGGAAGCACTTGCAATCTTCACTGAATATTACTGATATGTTAATATATATACTGAAGTGAGCTTTTATTAATATATTTATAATAATTTTGTAAAAGTCAGTTATCGTGAAAAAAATGACATTTTTCAAAAAATTCATAGTGATTCTTTACGATGGAAGTTTTTGAAAAAAACTAAACAATATATTTGAAAAAAGCTCACTTCAGTTTAAATAAAAAAGTCTAATTAATATAGAGACAAAATTTTAAGTTTGTATATTTAATAGTTTCTGATTTTTTAGTACATAAAAATGCTCAATTTAACAGTGTCGGGATAGGGGGTACCGACTAACTTTAAGATGTACAGGGAAAATACTTCAAAATTGCTTTTGGAAATAATAGATATTAGTAATGAAGTCATTCGAAATTTGAAAACTTTAGATTTAGAAACAAATTCATTAACATAGTTGATCATAATAAATTTTCTCATTTCAAAAGTGGATGCATGTATTAGTCAAATGTGGGAATTATCTTTGGAAAATAATAAATTCCCCCTCTTGAGGAATTTAGTGTTTTTATTGAAAGAGAAGAGCTCTTGGTCTGAATGAGTTAAAATTTGTAAAACCTGACATTAAGAAAGGTAATGTTAAACCATTAAATTAATTTAACAAATCAAATGTAAATACTACTGTTGTCAAATGTAACCAAGTAAAATCAGGGGTAAAACCAGATGTTGTTAAATGTAACAATTGCATTCTATGTTGTCAAATCCATGCCTTATTCAAATGTCCAACTTTTAATTCTATTAATGTAAATGAAAGATGGCAAGTGGTACAGAACAATAATTTATGTACCAATTGTTTGAGGAGTAAGCACACGCTTGACACATGTAGAATAGGATTCTCTTGCAAAAACTGTTCTGAAAGACACCATACATCATTATACAGATAGTCAGTCAGTCCTTCAGCAGATACTCAAGCAAATTCTGTTGTGACAGTGTCTAACAATTGCATACAATTGGCAGAAGGTCACGTATTGTTATCCACAGCATTAATAAATGTTAAATCTAAACATGTTCAACAAATAACTTGCCGTGCTTTAATAGACAATGCTTCTCAAAATTCTTTGATTTCCAAGCAATGTGCTGATCGCTTAAAATTGCCATTAAAACACACCAATCATAAATTAGTAGGTGTAAATGAACCATTTGCTGAAACTTCATTATATTCGACAAATTTGGAATTTTCTTCTTGTGTTTCCTCTGATAAATTTCAAGTAAAAGCTTTGTTATTCTCGAAAGTCAATGCAGCTATGCCAAACTTTCCAATTAAATATCATGAGTGGCCTCATATCAAAGATCTAACTCTTGCTGATCCAACGTTCTAAATTGAAAATGAAATAGACATTCTTCTAGGTGCTGATGTTTTTATGACATTAGTTCCAGGGACACCTATAATGGGACCTAAAGGTACCCCATCAGCATTGTCAACAAAATTAGGTTATTTATTGTCAGGTACCATAAATACACAATATAATCAAAATTCATCACTAATCTGTCACACCCTTTTAAACATAGACCGTTCTTTGAAACGTTTTTGGGAACTTGAAATTGTTTCTAAGGACATTCCGTCAAAGGATGAGGATGAGCTATGTGAGTCTATATTCGTAAATTCTGATATTCGTAAAGCTGATGGTAGATATATTCTAAAACTGCCATTTAGAGATGATTCAAGTCTTGGAGATAGTAAAGAGGGTGCATTAAAACGATTATATTCTCTTGAAAGAAAACTTCACTCTAATAATCAATTAAAGGAACAATAAACAGAATTTATGGAGGAATACCAAAACCTTGGTCACATGACGCCTCTCGCATCAGATGTAAAAACTCCACATTATTTCTTACCACATCACGGTGTGATTAATGATAATAGTTCCACAACCAAATTAAGGGTGGTGTTTGACGGCTCATTCAAAAGTACAAATGGAAATTCTTTGAATGAGATTCTGCTGACTGGTAAAAAACTACAGTCAGACACTTTTCTAACTTTACTTAAATTCAGATTCTTCCCAATTGCTTTTACTGCTGACATTGCAAAAATGTATAGACAGATATTATTATCACAAGATGATGTATGCTTTCAACAAATATTTTGGAGGAAGTCTCGATAAGAACCATTAGGGATTTTCAAATTAAATACTGTTACCTATGGTACATCTTGTGCCCCGTTTCTTGCCATCCGAACCTTGAAACAATTATGTGAGCTTGAAAAGCATCGTTTACCACAGGCAGCCAAGCTCGCAAACGATCATTTCTATGTTGACGATTTGTTAGCCGGTGCTGACTCATTGGACTCGGCTAGGAAAATTGTTCCCGAACTGCAAAATTTAATGTCAGCCGGTGGATTTGAGCTGAGGAAATGGTCGTGCACTCATCCAGAAGTCTTATCAGACTTGCCAAACAGTCTAAAGTCAAATATTTCCTCACATTCATTTGATGATGATTCCTCCCAAAAAATTCTTGGCTTATTCTGGGATTTAAACGAGGATTCATTTAAAGTAAGAGCAGTCTTATCAGACCAGTTATCCACAAAGAGACAGATGCTATCAATCATCGCACGCATCTTTGATCCTCTGGGGTTTGTCTCTCCCTCAACTACAATCTTAAAGATTATTCTTCAAGACATGTGGAAGGCAGTGCTTGACTGGAATGATGAGATATCATCAGACATTCTTAATAGATGGAATCGGTTTCAAACAGAAATTTCATGCCTCAAACAAATAAAGGTTCCCAGGTATGTTCAAACACTCAATGCTAAACACTGTGATATTCACGGATTCTGTGACGCCTCCTCAAAGGCATATTCAGCCGTAATATACTTACGTGTTGTTTCTGATTCCCCACACTTATTCTTAATGGTCTCAAAAACTTGCGTGGCACTGGTACAAACAATATCATTGCCTAAATTGGAGCTTTGTGGGGTTCTGCTTCTGACTGAATTTCTAGATACATTTAAGAGATCTCTTAGCATCACTCACGATACATATTTATGGTGTGACTTAACAATTACACTGAGTTGGATAAATAATCCACCTGTAAAAGGAAATCAATTTGTGCAACACAGGGTTGGGAAAATTCACACACTAACCTCAAAAGAATCTTGGCATCACCTTCCGGGATAATTAAACCCGGCAGATTGAGCAACAAGATGACTCTACCTGAAACAACTTTTTGAAAATTCAGAGTGGGTAGCCGGTAAAAAACGGCTTCATGATTTCCATCCTTCTTCCAATTCATTTCTTCCTTTCTCTGAACAGCCTATTCCACTTGTTCCTATTGATCAGTCTGAATCATTAAGTGACTCTGTTGTTCTTTCAACTGGTGTTGATTATTCTCAGTTTCTTGGATACGTTTTCCTCATACGTGAAAGTAGTTAGGACTGTTGCATGGATATTCAGATTATATCATAAATCCAAATCAGTGTCCAAAGTTACTGGGCCTTTATACACACATGAATTAGAAACCTCAATCAAAAAGGTAGTCAAATTGTTACAAAATGGGGAACACCATACAGAACTTAATCTCTTGAAATGTAACAAGCATCTTCCCAAATCTAGCAAACTTCAGTCTTTGAATGTATTCCTTGACTTTGAGGGATTCCTTCGTGTCGGAGGATGTCTTCGTCTCCAACAAACTCTTAAATTTGAACAAAAGCCTCCTTTGCTCATACCAAAAAATCATCATGTTACAAGTTTAATCATTAGACATTTTCATAGGGTTAATTTCCATGCTGGGCAGGAACTAGTTTTATCCCTCATTCGTCAGCAGTTTTGGATACCTAATGGTAAATCAGCGGTCAAGAAAGAACTACGCAACTGCATGGACTGTTTAAAACTTGTGGCGAAACCTGTCTCTTAAATGATGGGTGATCTACCCATAGAACGAATCACCCTTTGTCGTGCTTTTGAAAAAGTAGGCATTGACTTTGCTGGACCTATCACGACAAAGTGCCAACATACTCGCAAGGCCAGCAACTTCAAATCTTACATCTGCTTCTTCATCTGCATGTGTACTAAAGCGGTGCATCTTGATCTCGTATCTTCGCTATCAGCAGCAGCATTTCTGTCAGAACTGTGTCGATTTGTGTCACGCCGTGGCTATCCATCAGACATTTATTCTGACAACAGTACAAATTTCGTTGGTGATTCAGCTTACTTGAAGCACTTGTTTCAATTACTTCACATCTGTAATGTCCAGGACTATTGGTCAGGCAAAAACATTCAGTGGCACTTCATCCCTCTATATGCACCGAATTTCGGAGGTGTGTGGGAGGCCTCAGTCAAACTCACAAAGCATCATTTGCTCAAAACCTTAAAGGCGGCTGTGCTGAACTTTGAAGAGTTAGCTACAATCCTGTGTCATATCGAGGCGTGCATAAATTCACGTCCTCTTTATCCCCTATCATCAGACCCTAAGGATCTCCAGGTGTTAACATCCGGACACTTTCTTATTGGGTGTCCCTTGCTTGAACTCCCTGATCACAGTCTGACTAACCAATCTTTGAGAATTCATTCTAGGTGGTCTCTTCTGATGAAGTTAAAAATTATGTTCTGGTCTCGCTGGCAGCTCTCCTTCCTCAAAACTTTGCAGTCCCGTACCAAATGGATACTGGGCCAGAAAGAAATAACGGTAGGATCCCTCGTCCTAAACAAGAATCCAGCCTATTTCAGCACTAGGTGGACTTCCGGACGGATTGTGGGCACACATCCTGGAGCTGACGGAATATGCCGTGTCGTCACTATCCAGACCTCAAGTGGAGTCATGACAAGACCAGTCTCTCAAGTGGACTCATGACAAGACCAGCCTCTCAAGTTGCAGTCTTGCCCCTACCACCCTCGACTACGTATTCCCCCCCCGCCGGAGGATGTTAAGAACAGTTGACACCTTTCGCCGTCCAGAGATGGCGCCCCGAACTGAACTTTTATTTTATTCTGGAAATATGTAGGATTGGCGGGAAAATCACATTCCATTCTTATTCGGTTGTAATGGACGCGTCGCTGTTTTTGTGATTATGTGTTGTGAAATCTTGTTTTTTTTCTACATGTAACGGTGTGCGTGTGTGTTTGAAGAAAATATAGAAGTGAAAAATCGAGTCGTGAATTTATTTGTGGTGATTAATGAGTCATCTTAATTTATATTTATTTTCTCAAGCGTCTATAGCAAATGTACTTCCACACTGTTTAGAGCCCAGCATGGAAAATGGCGGTAAGTCGAAATCCTTTCGTTATCCAATTCACATGATTGCATTCAAAATCAGATTGAGTTTTAAAATCATTATTCTTTAATATTCAGTTTTGAAATTCGAAACACATTATTCATTCTAAGTGTAATCGGATTCTAATTTTAAATCTTTTCTTATTCTCATTCATAACAATATGCATACCAGAAGCAT
>BMAO01037942.1:0-20937 GCA_019973975.1 Trichonephila clavata | reverse complement strand
GAAAAAATAGGGGATATCGCAAATAAAAAGAACGGGTTTTTCCTTATAACTTTCGTTCAGTTAAAGGCCGCAGGCACATATTTAAAAAATGTCTCAAAAATAATCTCGTTCTGTTTATTTAAAATGTAAAAGTTAGCTTTCTTTTCTGTATCATAAGAAATCAATTAATTGACTTGAGTTTGATTGAGTT
The DNA here is from genome assembly GCA_019973975.1 of Trichonephila clavata. Classification (NCBI taxonomy): domain Eukaryota; kingdom Metazoa; phylum Arthropoda; class Arachnida; order Araneae; family Nephilidae; genus Trichonephila; species Trichonephila clavata. The sequence goes on along the minus strand of BMAO01037942.1, from coordinate 20,747 downwards.
GTGTGAATTGAATGAATTCTCAATTTGAAAGTTCTTATTAAAATCACAAAAAAGTTTGGAATATCTACAGTTCTCTCAACGGATCACTGAAGATATTCGTCGGATTACATACATTAATTCAAAATCATAGTGAAGTTTACGCGCATCTTTACTTCTAATTTTTTATTAATCGAATTCTAAAGCTAAGTCATTTGCTCGGCTTTTATTATTATTATTATTTTTTTGGCTAAATGTTTAAATTCGATCATTTTCGAGAATTCGTGTATAATGTTCGTGTGTGTGTGTTGTATCCTTTAGGTTACATATTCATTATAATTACTATTAAAATTTAAATAAATTTTTAATATAAAAATAATTGGACGTTCAAGTTATTATTAACGTTGCACAGAGATATAGCAGCCAATTTACATTGGGAAACAGCAACAAAATGTAAGCCAATAAAATACAATGGAAGTAAAAAAAAAATATTTTAAGGATTAATTTCTATCTCTCGGTAAAACACATTAAAAGAAAAATATTTAAAATTATTAAACCTGATATTGTACTGCTTTTGGAGGTTTACTTCTACTCACGTTGTAACTAAGTCTGGGTCAAAACTTGAAAAAAGCTTATTTCTTCACAAATTAAAGCACTAAATTGGGCTAAAATTTTCTACATGTGATTGTTTTGGTTGACAATATGGTAATTATCAATATAAATAAAAACGTAAATATGCGTTTGTGTTCAAAAATCTCCGACTTCACCTATTCCTCAGAAATTTTGACGTTACGTTGTGCTTTTGAATGTGGACGGGTGTTTTTTTATATTTCGTAATTAACTCAAAAATTTTTATAAAGTTATTTTTTTTATTTATTTATTATTATATATTATTATTTTTTTTTTTGCTATTATGACGCACGTCTCTGAATGCAAAAGTTTATTCTTTACAAAGTTTTTTCGGGATAAAATATTTAACTACGGTCACATATTTATTGATTGCTCTTTAATTCCTTTTTTTTTTTCTTTGAGATATAATTACAGTTATTTTTCTAATAAAACATTTCTAAAAAAATTTCTCTTAGCAACTGAAATTTAGTTTTTAATTTGGCAACATTCTGATAGTTTCATGGCGCGATGTTTACAGTTATATTTATAAACTACAAGCATATACTTGGGAATAATAGCCTTTGTTGCTCAATATCCCAAAACAAAAAAAGCATATACTTTAAAATACAAAGATCAAACATTTTTTCCATTTCTTTGTATGCTGTTATTGGTCAAATTATCCCAATCCCCAGAATATCTTTTTCAATTCATCCATGTAAAATATATGTCAGTAATTTCAAATTCCAGGATAAAACTTAACCAATTCAAATTATAAGGAGTTTATTAATGAAATAGATCGGGATTTCCAGGACTTTTGTATAATAGCTAATGATGCTTCGAAAAAATGAGCAAATTACATCAATTGCAGATATCACTGAAAATTCCTCTTTTGCTAGTAAATCAATCACAATAACTATTTTACAGCTGAAGCTCTGGCTATCTTCCAAGCTTTAGATTATCTGTCTGTTTCAATAACTATTTACAGCTGAAGCTCTGGCTATCTTCCAAGCTTTAGATAATCTGTCTGTTTCAAACAAGAATCTGCTAATTCATCTGATTTCTCTCTGCTCTTCCAAATTACTTGATCAAGTCACATAGTGTTATTTATAAACTAGCTAGTAAGATTTACATATTAACCTATTATAGTAAGTTGATTCTACTTTGGACTCCAGGACACTCAAATATACTGGGGTAGGGGATGGGTTAAAGGAATAATATTTTATGTTTATTCATATGTTTTCAAAAGGATAATTAATGCATATTAAAACTTTTAATCAGTATTGATCTCTATTTTCTTACTCTTTGTGCATTGCTGCAAAAATAGAGTTGTTCAAATATTTCCTTACTGTTGTACACCCAGAATCATATTGGTTGACTAGTTTTGCATTCATCAGCTAGGTCTGTGGTTACTGACCTGTGGTCTAGATCGTAGCCTTCTTACTGCTTTATAAATGTGAGTTCATAAAGCCCACAACAAAATGTATATTATTTTTTATCTTTTTTTTTTGAAAAAGTTGCGTAAGTTAAAACTTGATACAATGTGTCCTTATAAATATTTAAAAAAATAACGAAATTGATTAAACAGAAATGTTTCTATGCAGATAGACAGGGACGTCTTAAGGCATGGGCCCAGGGCCTTGACCACAAAGGGGGCCTCGTCTCGCTATCTATTAAGCCTTAATAAGATCATGATTTGAATAATTTCCACTGTGAATTGTAATAACTGGCTGTATTCTTAAAAAAAAAGGGAATTTCGGACGATTTGTCAACTGGTTACTTGTGATGGCTGTCGTCCACTCACAGGCCAAGTCCTATATACCACCATACACCATCATTACTCATACAGTCAAAGGTCGAGATGGTTTGCACCTTTATACAGTAATGCACTTTTATTTGTTTTGGATTATTGTTTGTACGAGTATTTGACAACGTATGCTATGTACTCTCTACCTCTATTTTTAAGGGTAATAGGTGGGGCCTACATTTGTGTAAGGGCCTGAGGCCTACTTTCGGGAAGGGGCCTAGGGCCTCTAGAAGTCTTAAGACGTCCCTGCAGATAGATATTAATGTTTGTGCTTTTAAATTTATTAATATGTATTTTAATTTTAGTCTGGTGAATAAAATTCAACTGACAATTTACTTAAGAAAATAATAGTGTATATATTCTGGAAGAATTCACAGAGGGTATTTTATTTTTTTAAAAAATTATCCAGACTTAGCAGTAAAAATGTATCATTTTTAGTTGTAGTATTTTTAAGTAATAGCTGCCAGCACTAAAGTACCTGTTCTCATATAGGTTAATTAAAAGTAAAATACTTTTTTCTTGATATAATTGCTGAATTGTAAGGAGAGTAAAACCAAATGCAGTAATGACAGTGTATACAATAATGCAAAATAATTTTTTAATGAATGTTCATTTTATAAACGGACCGATCCTAGGGGGTCAGTCAGTCTCCCGCTTGCAGCAGCAAAAAAATTTTTCTCAAATTAATAATGGAGCAAGATAGTAGAAAAATATTGTCTAAGAGTTTTATCTTTTCTGTTATTATTTTACTTATTATAATGAAGAAATCTTACTTTTTTAATATTTTTTTTATTATAAATTGATTTGAAAATATTTTTCTATTTTTAATTATTTTTATTTTATGCTAATTGGCCCTAGGTTATCTATGCATTTCTGTGTACTCCAATTAATAGTTTTGTATTTTAGTTATTTTGAAGTGTTTGATTTTTATTTTTAGAGTGTGCAATCATTTATAAAATACTTTCTGCTTGTTGAAATCCATAAGTAATGCTTTAATTTGTTTTACATATTTTTTTGTGCTGTCGTTTATTTTAAATTTGTCATATTATTTCAGGTAAAATGGAACATAGGCTGTCGATATGGAACATAGGCTGTCGGCCTTGGAAAACCTTTTTAAAAGGGTAATTTGTTAGTTATCTACTCCTGAGTTCTTTTTGACTATGGATAAAAAATAGAGATATTTTGTAAATATAAATCTAATGCTGCTAATATACAGTATTTATGTAGCATTATGTATATTGATTAAAGTGGTCTTTTCATGTGATGTCATACTTACATGATTATTGCAATCTTTTATCTCCAGCCAGTTAGTTCATGTAATTTGCTGTTGCTAACTTTTGCATTTTACAGAAACTGTCTTTTTAAAAATCATGTTGGTCAGCAGTACTAATGAACATGGGCAAACAAAATGCAATCGACTTTAAAAAGCATGTATAATAAGGATTTTTTTTAGTTTTGAAAAAAAAGTTTAGTTTTCAATTGAAGTTTTTTCCATCTTCTAATTTTCTGGCATACAAAAGTAATGCTAAATCAAAAATATAATGCAAAAAATATAAATAAAAATACAAAAAATGGTGCCAAGTCCTCAAACCAGTAGCATACACAGACCTCGCTTACGGAGGAGGTTTACATTCTAAAAAACACGTAGATGAAAGCAGCTAGGGTTAATCTGTACAATAAGAATTAAAATTCTGTTCTACCTCCCCTCTTGTGTATGACCTCTGTATCAAGCTATAGAAAACTTCCAGGATTTTATATGCAACCCAGTGTCAACTCTTTCTCAACAAATTATTGCTTTCAAATAGAACTAAGCACAATTTGATTGTTTCTCTTGAGAAATCATCCAATGGTTCATTTTGTCAAATTTTCCTTGTGGTATTCTCTAAGACCCTACAGTGACTGGTTTTCAGTGTCAGAATCATGCAACCCAGCAGCATATTTCCTTTCTTCAAATGTGACTTCTAAATTTGTATTACATTGCACAGCATATTTATAAAACTCAGTAACAGCTTAACCATCTTCAAAAACTAATTTAAAAAATCGAGTAGAAGTCAGATTTTTAAAATTGAAGTTCATCTAGATCAGGAGATATATCTCTGTTCCATTCATCAAAGACAAGGTCCAATCATGTCATTTTCTGTAAATTTATGCCCTTTTCATTACCACAGTAGGTAATTCTTCATCATTTGAATCTAAATCTGATGCTAATTAAGTATGAAGTAGGCTTTCAAGAAGATAACTTGGGGTGCCACTGCCTTCTTCCTTACTAGAATCTTTTTCAATAATTTTTCCTTCTGCATTGTAAAATGTATCTATTTGTTCAATATATTTATTAGCATGTCTTGGGCCACATCAATAACTTCAACCTAATCTTCATTTCAAGTTAGCTAATCACATAGACATTTTAGCATCTTACTGGCTTAAAAGTTTTGCTTCGAGGTATTTACATGTTTAATACATTAATAAATATGCAATTACATATATATAATTATTGTTTAGAGTATCGAAGAATGAGTTTGGTTAAGATTCAATTAAGATGCATTTAAATAAAATTTATAGCATTATTGGACACATGTACCAAAAATCACCAGCATGCATACTCGCACCAGACTGATTACACATGAGCATCGTCGTAATTTATCCTGCAAACTTAGTGGAAAAAACTGGTATGATTCTAGATATACACTGCACTTTCAGGGCTCTACCATCTGGTGAGAGAAAATACAGGTTGTGCTACAATATTTATTGTCAATGCTTATATATACCTGCTCAAATTTGAATTGGTATTGAAAAATAGATAAGTAAAAGCTGTATATGCCTAGCATCTTACGTCTAGGTACCTATTTTTAGATGCAATATTGTGAGTGCTACAACACATTTACACATTATTTAACATTTTCACATTACTTCTATATACTTAAATTTATACTAATTGTGATGTGGATATTATGGCCAAAAATACCTATATCATCTATCCTTTTTGAGAATCTCACCTGGAAGTAAATTTCAGTATTTTTCTGACCATCCAAACATATAATGGTCCAGCATGTGTTTTTCAATCAAAGAACTAAGGCATTTGTTTAAGGAAGCATTATATATTGTTATTGCCTTTTAAATTGAGATCTTTATGATCATGTAAGAGCTGTTCTATATTTAGAATAGGTGTAAATGGGTATGTGAAAACAGTTTTAAAAGTTCCTTTTCATGTACTTTTTTTAAAAAAAATTATTTTTGCACATTCATTATACAATTTTAAACTGTCAATGTATTTTTTTGTCAACTAAATTTTCACATTTGTCCTAGCACTAATTGGGTAATTTCTCTGACTTCAGTATCTCAAGGTTACATGATTCGTGAAGGAATATTAAAATTTTTTTTTGAAAAATGACTAATGTGTAATTTCCCATATTTTTATGTTACAATCTAGGAATTTAACCTCCAAAAAATTTCCTCTGTGTACAATCACAATTTTTAAAATATTGCCTGAAATGATCCATACAGAATTATTGTAGAAAATTGATTTGCTCAGTTCTTTGAAGGAGGTCATTTATGACAAATATACCTCACCATGAACATCAGTCTCTTTCTGGAGTATTCATAAAACCTTTTTGTAGCATTTTGTCCATTCATATTGTTCCCATTATGGAAGGAAACCATATCTTGAAGATATCCATGGGCTGCAGTACATTCTTTAAGAGTCATTGTGTGATGGAGCTGGAGTCTTGAAATTGTATTTATGCTAGGGTTCTGAATTGGGTGCAATAAATGCATGCACATATCATTTGTGGCAAGCTTAATCATAGTTAAGAATGACAAAAATCTGTAGTAAAAAAGTTTTTTTTAAAAAAAAAATCAGTATTACAAACAGTGTGGTACCATTATTTCAGCTAGAACATTACATTTGTGTTACTGTGTAAGTTTCTTTTCTTCTTACATCCTTCATATTAGCTCGAAAAATATTGTTATCTATTATATATTTGTGTCTGCAAAGGTAACTGTATGAGGGAGGACCCAAAAATAACTAAACTATTACTCTAAATAATTAATTTATTAAGTCTTTTACAAGTTTTTTTTCCTCCTTCAAAGTATTCTTTACCATTTGACTATATACATTTCAGCAAAAGTCTTAAGACTTCCGAAAAAAAGTGTTGGTGAATAGTTTGAATGGAGGGGGGGGGGATAAAAATTCCCTGTTCACCTCCTACACAGACGCCATTTGGAGAGCCACTACTAGAGCCACTTGGTGGGAGAATTTTCTACCACAAAGAGAAAGGCTGTGCCCTTTGTAGATATCCCTCCTATAGTTAAAATAGAGATACTATATGGATATTCTAGCATTGGATTTTATAGCTTAAATGAAAATTACGTTTTGAGTAGCTTTCTGCTTAAAGTAAAACTAAGATAAAATACAGAAAAAATTAGTGCTTTAAAAATAAGAAATTCACTTATTAATAGATGCTTTATTTATTTTCAACTTTATCTCAAAAATTAAAAACGAGCATATGTATATGTTTATTATCAATGTCAAATCATCGAATCTACAGTGTATTAGAAAAAAACCATGTCTCTTAATATGAAATTTAAAAAAAAAAGTGCTCTGAAGGCTCATTTTTTTTGTTACGATTTCTATGATTATGTGCATCTTTTTTAAAAACAACTATTGAAATAAGTGTTAATCCTTAACTGTAAAGAGAGAGATAAAAACAAACAAAATGCAATTTTGAGGAAGAATGAGTTTTTTGTTTAATTTGTTATTCTGTTAAGTAAAATACGCTTTGCATTAAGAGGTTATATATTGTTACATATGTATAATATAAATGCAAAAATGTTGAAATATAGAGAATAAATATAAAATTATCTTTTTAGTATGCAAATATGAAGGAAGATGGTAATGTGGATTTGCACGCAAATAAAATTATTACTAAAAAGAAGGGTAATTATTATTTTGATATTTGTAATGAATTTCTTCTATATTCACTTTCTATTTGCTGTATAAATTATTTTATATTGCAAATTAAATTAAGTATTTCCAAGCCAATTCATTTGATAAAATATTAAATAATGTCACAGCATATAATTTAGAATTAGGCATAGTAAAGAGACAAAATACAAGTACTTTGAATTACTATCCTTATATATTGTTTAAAGAATATTAAAATTTGCTGTCATACATTTTTGGAAAAGAAAGCCCAGAATGCCATGATGTCTTTACACAGGCACTTTGGAATTTCACAACAATTTACCTTTTACTTGTATTTCGCCATACTTTGTCTTAGAAAGGGTACCTTGGAAAAACCTTAGTTAAAAAAAGGTGCCGCTAGTTAAAAATGTTTGAGAACCACTGTATGCACTGGTAAAAAAAATCGTTTTTTTGCAAATATCTTGTTTCCTATGACCTTAATGCTATTTATCTTTATTATAAATATTGTAGAGAATAAAGTTTTCTATAACTTTAATTAGAAAAATTTTTCTACATCAAACCGTTTTTGAGATAGAGGGCTCTGAACGCACAGCGCTTAACTATCTAAAGCAGTGATTCCCAAAGTGGTCTATATGGACCCCCAGGGGTCTATGATGACCTGCAAGGGGTCCACAGCAGTGAAAAAATAATTCGGGGGTCCGAATCATCTAAGGTGGTAACTCCCACTATTCGAGTCTCTTTAATAAACAAACAAGGTGTCAGAAGAAGTCAAGTCATTTGATTCTTCTGAAAAATAATTCAGAAGTTTGTAATTTTGATAGTGACGTCAAATACCTCTTTGTAATAAAGTGAGGCCTTTCCTAGAAACTCTACTCATAAATTACCCGAAATAGAGGAAAATTGTATAACAAGTTTAAAGAAAACACTTTTTATCTTTGTTTTGAAATTAATATGTTTTATTTAGAGAAAAAAAATCTGCATTTCATACTTATGCATCTGGTATATGTGTGCTTTACAAATGGAATTTCAAAAAGGCAGCAAAATAGTTTAACTGAAAAGATTAATTTTAGAATTCATTTGATGAAGAACTTTCTAGTAAGGAATGAACGGTCTGTCAAAAATAAAACCACTTCACTAACACATTAAGATTCTTTTGATTTTAAGTATTAGCTTTTCAGCTCACAACTGAAAAAAAGAGAATTAACGTTTGATAATTGTTAATAAAAAGCCAGAGTATCTTAAATGTAAATTGACATTTTTAGTTGTGACTGAAAAGTACACCTATAAAAAAATACATTGCGTTATATAAAAGCGGAAATAAAGTACCATTGCTTTTCTGTTTTAAACAGTAAACATGTATTTTAAATGCTTGATATTATTTTGTGTGAACAGTATATTTTTTTATATCTAAAATTTAGGATGTGGAAATGTTTCATAAGAAAGGAAAAAATGGTGTGATGATAAAATTTTTTTCTAAAATGACAAAATATAATTGCTTAATATTTTTAATCATGTGGTGTGTTCATTAGATGTGGTTTAAATGAGGTGTAATGTTTTTGCCGTTGTACTTAGGAAAATACTTTTTTTCAGGGATTAAAAGGAGGGCTGTGTGTCAGCCCGTGGGAGGTTCTCCCCACAAGCGGCCAAGCAGTGAGTTAATTTGCTCTTTTTTTCAATCTAAAAAAGGAATAATATAATTATTGTTTTTAGTTTCATTTTAAAATCTTTCATATTATATGCATTCATTTAAAAGTTATAAACAGACAAACTGTATATATTTCAATTGAAATTATTTTAGGATCAGATTTTCTTTTCTGATTTGCTATAATATTTGTGTTGTTGTTGTGTCCTTCCCGCAGGGAAGGAATGAAAGTTGCCATTGCTTGCGAGACAGGTTGGACTTCTTAACGATTGATGGCGACACCACCTATCTCCACCTCCACAATTTTGGCACTGAACTTAAGGGGAGGGAAATATTCTCTCTATACTCGGTGGTATTTAGTGGCATCGGGCATCGAACCCAGGCCCTCAGGTCTGGAGTCCGATGCTCTAACCCATAGGTTCCCAAACTTTTTAGCCTCATAGACCCCTTGACAGATTTTTCAGTTTGGGGTAGACCCCCTACTTACCTAATGTTAAATTTGTGCAAATTTATCAATTTAAATGTGTTTTTGACAGCAGGTATAGAGCTATTTACTTTAAAAGATTAAAATTTTTAACTGTAGTGAAGTATAGAAGAGTTTAAAACTTAAGAAAAGACATGTTAGTTAATTTAATTAGTTAGTTTATTAAGTTAAAATTTAACTAATGCATACAATAACTGTTACATAAAATAACTGAGCAACAAACAAAAGCTTTTAGAGGGAGGGAGGAATATGGGGATGCAATAATAAATTTCAACATTTGGCATCAATTTTATCAGGTTTTAACATCAAATATATCTTCTCAGTTAGTGGTGTCTAGTATTTTCTTTTTTGTTTTGGAGATTGGCAAGCGCACTAAAACTCCTTCTCAATCGGAAAAACAATTAAAAACTTTCTCAAGATATTCCATAATATGGAATAAATAACAGGTATACCTTTTTAATGCTAAAATTGTTGACATCGATTCTAAACTTAACTTTTAAGATCTTCATTAGTGCATATTCCTATTACTTTTAAGATCTTCATTAGTGCATATTCCTATAGCTTAATTCTTATAATCTGACTTTTTTTTTTCCAAAGTGACCATATGAATTCATTGTCTACTGTAGTGCTATGATAGTCAAAATATTCTCAAATCTAGTTTCAAAATCTAAAAAAAGGCATTTAAATGTTGGTGATGTCCAAAATTATGCTCCTTTAGTTTAATGCTGGCAAGAAAGGCTGTGTGAAATGTGGTCCTTGTTTTAATAAAATTTATGCTGTTGCCTTGTAACTGCAAAAAACCTCATTAAATTTAGTAAATAAATCTGTTAAATAAGTGAGTCTAGTTAAATTTCCTTTTAATATTAGTCACAATCTGGTTTGATGCGAGCCACTATTGTAGACCCCCATTTTCACCTCATAGACCCCCAAATTATTTTTTTGCTGTCGTGGACTCCTTGCAGATCGTCATAGACCCCTGGGGGTCTATATAGACCACTTTGGGAAGAACTGCTCTAACCACTAGGCTACCCACGGCCCTATAATATTTGTGTAATTTTGCTATGTTTGCATTTTGATACAATATTGTTTTTTGTTTAAAAAAAAATTGTTATGTTCTTTTTTTCAAAATTGAATGATATTTCCATTTTATTAGACTTAAAATTGAAAAATTGATTAGTTTAAGTTTCAATTTTGAATGAAAAACTACTCTTCAGGCAGTCGCCCCGAAAAGACTTGGAGGTCCACTGACCAATCGCAATCCACTTAATGTTCACCATTGCTTTAAATTATTTTTGATACTACAAAAATATATAATATATTAAATGTAAATTGGCTGTTAAATATAAATTTTGATTCTTTTAGTGATTATAAAAAATCAGATGCTTATAGTAATATATAAGTAGATGAAGTTATTAATATAATGATTTAAATTAATATTTTCAGTAACTTATTAATATAATTGTACCTAAAATATCGAATAACTGCAGAATTCCTAATTTTTCTTTTTTCAATTAATTCAACTTGAAATCTGTTTCTGCCATCAGTTATATGTTTGGAGTTTATTAATAATAGTAACAACATAAGATCATAAAAATATCACAAAGTCAAACAAATGCACACATAACCAATCATTTTATTTTTAAAATAAATTTTTGAAGTAATCATTTAAACATTTTTGTTTTTATTTTCAAATTATCTGATGGACTGCATTTGATATATATATGTAACACGACGATGTTGTTGGAATGGATTCTTTATAATATGAGATTGATAAGGCAGTACAGTGATTGAATAAACTTGTTTTTTATCCATCTTGAACACAAAAGCAAGACAGGGACAACACATCACAAAAACACACTGCAGCCGGCTACATGTTGACGCAGATAAAATACAGAAGCGAAAGAGAGCTTGGTCCCCAGAAATCTCGCTATTTATAGGCAGCTTAAATCACGTGATCTGTGTGGGTGGATGGATGTAGTTTAAAATCCTCTCGTTAGACGGCTGGTTAACTTATTACTAAAACGTTGGTCCTGAAGGGATGGACCAAAGGTAATTAAAAGTTATTAAGAATAATTAATGGGGATTATTACATATATATATTAAATTAATATTCTGAAGACTTTTTTTAAAGATTTTATTATGTACAATTTTTTTTATTAAAAAAATATTAAAACTTTGTGCAACTAACAGTTGTATCATGTAAAATTTTTTAAAATTATTTATTGAGATAATTTTGTAGAAATTAACATTTTCAGAAATGTAAAAATTTTTTTTCACATACAAATAATTACATTCATTTAAAGGCCACGGTGAAACTTTTTAAAACATAAGATATTTTAATTTAAGGTTATTTTGTCAAAATATATAAATTTTAAAATGATTTAAAAAGTGCATATTATTTTAAATATTACTTGGCGTTATATTTTGTATATGCAGAAAATATTTCTTCTGAAGTTTTTATAATTTATGTAAGTTTTAATATTCTGTTTTTTTTAATTAGGCCCTCCATCCCCCTCCATCCCAGAACCATCCTTCCCAGTCCCTCTGGCCACCAGGGGTAATGATTTTTATCATATCTTTCTTTTTGATTTTAAATGAAATCATATTTTACATGTCATTTCACTCACATATCAATATTTAGTCAATTAGAAAAATTTATATTTAAAGATAAATTGATTATGTATTTTAATCTTAAAATTTGAGATTTCTGTATCATAATCTTGTTTCATTTCCCAGCCAGTTAAGTAACTAATTTTATTTTGTGTTACATGTTCATAAACAAAGTGAAATATGTTTCTGTATTTGTTGGCTAAGTTGCGAGTTAGGTGACTGTGGACATGTAAAATAACTTATTTCTGCAATTTAGAAATATGTATTTTCAGATATCAGAAAATCAACCGGATCTTTAACTGTGACATGAGAGGATCATTGTTATCCAGTTCCACAGGATATAAGTGTTGCACAGGATGTACATTTTCTCCGCCTGCCGTTTTAAATTTTACTTCCCTGGTGCAACCATCTTTTCCAGGGAACATGTCAATCCTCTATTCTAAAGGCCAGTCTACTGGGTTTTTTTTTTGTCCCACTTCCAAGGATAACAATCTGTCCCACTTTGCTTGTATAGCTTAACTTCTGCTTGGTGGCTGAACTAACATGCTTAACAACATTAAATGTTCTATTCGAAATCTTCCCCGGTATTCATTTCATAAAGTTTGTTGATACTGAGATCAATCTTATGAAGATATTTACTCAATCCAAATTATCTAAGTCATTTAACTCCCACTGTTCAAATCTTTTGAATAAATACTGGAGGTGTCTGAGGATTTAGGGCATTTGGATCTTCTGACAAATAGTTCCGAAGTTTGGAATTGATAGTGATGTCAAATACCTCTTTGTAATAATATGAGACCTTTCCTATAAACTTTTCTTAGCAGCTTCACCATCTGAACTAAGTGTTTCCAAAAACCATCCTTCCAAGCATCTGGAGAAGGGTTAAATTTACTCTGAAGCAGCGTTCTCGAACCTTTCCCAATCAAGGGAACTGATTCATTTGTTAGCACCAGTAGAATTGGTTCCCTTATCACTGTATATATTTTTTGGCCTTCCTCGTCTTGCAATGCACCTTCTAAATCCTAAATGGAATCCATTAGTTAAAAAGTGATGCTTTAATTCAAGGTGGAGGGCCCTTTACACTGCATGTATAAACAATAATATCCATACCATCTCTTAAATGATGTGGTCGTGCCACTTCAATAATTTCAAATACCACAGCCTCCTCTACACTGTCTTCTGGGTGTGGAGCAGGAATTGATTTGATTCTTTTTTGCTGTACATCTTTTGTATTTTACACACTTTAATACAACTCTTTGAATCATCTCTTAGTCCCAAAAGAGCCAAAATTGCTAAATATCGGTTATAACAAGGGGAATTCCAGCATGTGGAGAATGGAGACTTTCAAAGATCAATCTGTCTTCGTTTGGCAGATCTGATGCTAAAATTAAAGGTCTTATAACATTTTTTCTGCATTATCTCTTTGTGTTACTTTAGTTTTCATTATAATTAGCCTCTTGGAATCAGAGAATGCACATAAGGTTTTCAATTTGGATTTTAGGTTTTCATTTTTAAGGGTTTCATATTGAGCAATTTTCCCAAGTTCTTCTCCATCTATTTCTTTTTTAAAAAACAGGGGCAATTTTTTTTGTATAATCATTGTTTAATGAGTCACCATTTACAATTGCAATGGGATAACGCAACCCCTCTACTGAAATATCTTCCTGTATGCGTGACTGAACCAAAGGAAAAAGCTTGCTTAATACTTGTCACATGTTAGTACAATATATTCTTAAGTTTACAAATAAGTCTGCAAGTTATCAAAAATTTGCGAATTAATTTTTTTTCTGTAGCTTTGATTATTATTAGCTCATGCACATAGTACTCAACAAGCAATTGATTTCTTTCCAAAATGTGATTTTAAGCTTTCAATTACTTTTGAGTAATTTTCATTTATTGGAAAAAAACTGCCAATAATTTTACATGCCCTTGTTTCATCACACCAAGTCTTTATCAAAAATTTAATTTTCTTTTTGATTCTGTAGTGTTGATTATAACTGATTTCAAGACCGAATCTCTTTGGCAGAAAGTGAATGCTCTGTGTTAAACTGGACCAGAGGGGTTGGGTCTATTATGAGCTGTTAAAACCTGGGGAGCAGTTAACAATAAAAATTAGGCAAAATAATTGACCAATTTGAACAGTTCACTACCTGTAAAAAGGCCAGAATGACGAAATAGGCAACAAAAAGTCATTTTTCATCAAGACAGTTCTCTATCTCATTTGGCAAAACCAGTTCGTGACATTTTACAAGAACTCATCTGGGAAGTTCTCCCCCAGGCGTGTGCAACTTATGACATGCTTTGCCACACTTGGCATACAGTACTGTTTTTAGTTGCTCTCTACATTGGTCTACAAATTTTTCAATTTTTGAGTAGATAATTTTAAAATGGAGCTTATTGGACTAACACATTATGGCTAGCAATATGTATGGGATTACGAAAAATTCGAAAGATAATTCTAACGATAAATCGTCAGCTATTTTAAATTATTAGAGGTCATGATGTAGAGATTTAATTGATTTATACGAAAAAAGCATGTGCTCCACTTTTCTGTTTTGGTTCTTGCCGATGTGAACAAGTTATTTGTCATATGAAAAGTGTTTGAGTCAACAAAGAAGTTGTTTCACAAAAGGATGCTGAAAATAGTGTCAAATTGAAAGAATGGGTTGAAGCAAACTGTTTCAAATTTTTCCTACAATGAGGCCCCCTGAATCATCTTGGTAGATTACCTTGGAGTGCCAAATTTATGAGGTTTCTGACCCTTGTTCTCCCCATTCCTCTTACTTGCCAAACTCGGTTCCTTCTGATTGCGATCTGTTTGTATCCTTGAGTTTGTATGAAATGCGTTGATGAATGGTTTGCAGCAACAGAGAAAGATTTTTATTAGCCTGGTGCTCATAAATTGCCTGAAAGATTGGAAAACTGTATAACAAGTGAGGGAACATGCAGTAAATAAAGCATTTTTTATCACTGTTCTTAATTTGACATGTTTTTTTAGGGGGAAAAACATGTCCACATTTCATACTCTTTCACCTGGTATATGTGTGCATGGCAAATGGAATTAAAAAAAAAAACAGCAAAATAATTTAACTGAAAAGACTAATTTTAGAATTCAATTGATGAAGAACTTCCTAGGAATGAATGATTGATCAGTCAAAAATACCATTTCATGGACAGATTTACTGAAAAAATGAAAAAGAAAAGACGTTAGATTGTTATTAAAGAACCAGAGTATCTTAAATGTAAATTGACATTTTTAGTTGTGACAAAAAAATACACCTATTAAGAAATACATTGTCTTACATTAAGGAGGAAATAAAGTACTGTTTTTTTTTGTTTTTAATTGTAAATATGTATTTCAGACACTCATATTATTTTGTGTTAGCAGTATATGTCTAGAATTTAGGATATGGAAACTTTTTAAAATACTGTGGTTATAAGGAAAATTAATTATCTAAAATGCTAAAAAATAATTGCCTTTTTTTAATGTGGTGTGTTAAGTAATGAGAATATTTTTGCTGTAGAATTTAGGAAAATAATTACCAAGAGGAAGGTAATAACAAAAAGGAGGGTTGAGCTTTTGCCTGTGGGAGGATCTCCCAAGAAGCCAGAAAGTGAGTTTTTCACTTTTCTTAATCTAAAAAAAGTAATAATATTAATACTGTATATATATATATATATATATATATAATTTCATTGAAAACCATTAGGCAAAATTTATTTTTAATAATTGGAATCAAATCTTTCTTTTAAAGGTCAGATTTAAAAAAAAAAGCATTTTTTTTACTCTATTTGTGTATATTTGCTGTTGACTTTTTGATGTGTTATTTCTTTTTTGTTTTAAGAAAAGTTCATATTGTTAATATATGTTTACTAACCAATAATTAAGTAATGGTTTGGGCTGAGTTAGAAGCCTCATAATCCAATTTTCAGCAGTCTTTCTCTCGCAGTTCTTAGAAATACATTTACATTCAATGTCAAAATCTTTAATTTAAAAATTTGTAGTGAATTAAGCTTTCTCTAGGGAAGTAAAATCCTATATTATATGCTATATTTACATTAAGTTGTTCTTCTTGTTTGTCTAGATGGCTTCATATTTGCAGTAGAATTTGTTACAGAATATCTTTTTAACGTTGTCATGACATTAGAAACAACATATGGTACATAAGCATCAATTTGATGCACAGAATAACATTCTCCCTTCCAAAATAATAATTTTTATCTTTCATTAAAAGGCAGAAACAGACTTATTCGTAATTAGAAAATCATCCACCCCCACTCTTCAAATTGTAACACAGAACTGTATGAAACGCACTAAAATGTGCTACAAATTCTGTTTTCAATCCTTTATAAGTTTCACTTGTATGTGACAGAATTTTTGGGCTCAATTTCTGACCACTTTAAAAGGTCAGATTGATTCGAAATTTTGCACGCTTGTCAATGACCGATGACAATACAATAAATTCATAATTTTGTTCCATGTCCTTATCAGGATCGTTAGGGATAACGATATCCAGATTTGGTGACAAATCCATATACCAATTCCTGATTTGGCAACTAATTCCAGATTTAGCGACTAAAAGATGAAGTTGCAACCCTAAGAACGAATACACTTGTAGTTAATAGAATTAAAACTAACAAAAAATGTTCTTTATTTGAGAAAGGGAAGGGTGGGTGTGCGTCAGCATTTTTTTACCGTAACATAAGCAATTGTCTAGTTAACCTGAAAATGGAAATGCGCATGTGAAAAAAAATATCTTCTTACTTCAAAATATTTTTTTATAAAGTAATACACACACACGCATGTGCACACGCACACACATTTAAAAGTGTTAATACGAGTTAACATTATAGCAATACGTTTAAGAGGTAATAATACGATTGACACTTAATATTGCCATGTTTTTATTAATTCGCTTACTTGTATGTCTGTCCGTATGGAATATTGATTTTAAATTGACATCCCGATAAGCTAGAGACCTGAAATTTGGACCATAGCTCAGAAGTGGATGACAGTGCGCAAAAATGTTAAGAAAGAAGGGAAAAAAAAGAGGAGGAATTTTATAGTTTTTAGTTCGTTATAAAAACGTGGTACAATATAGTTTTTTTTAAATTGAAACTTTTTCTTCTTGACACACTTTTATTAGTTTATCTATAGAGACGGAATCTTTGAAATATAACAATGGAGGGCATTTATAAATATTTTAGACTACTTTAATCATGGCTGTCATCTGTATTATAAAGCTATAGCTGAAAGTTTATTCTGATTATTGACTTTTATACATAGCCCTATTGTTACTGATTTCTTGTGGCCTTCTTATCATTGCTTTATTCATGTATGAAGGGATATGGTTATATTATTGTTTATTTGCCTATCACCTGTTCAATATAATTATATTTCAAATTTAATTATATCTCAATCCATTGTTTTATGTAATAATTCTTTTAGATAAAATTATCCGATGCATTTATTGTTTTTTATATATCAATTTAATATTTTAAGACTTTTTAAAAATCATTATTATGCTCTATATTTTTTTAGGGGGGGGGCTAGAATTATATCTGCAACAAATAGCTGTTTCATGTTAAAATTTTAAAACTATTTTTGAGATAATTTGGGGGAAATAAGCTTTTTGGATAAGTGAATTTTGTTAAATATAATTAATTATATTCATTTAAAGATATTCCCGAGGATAGTAAAACTTTTTAAAACACATATATTAATTTAAAATAAATTTAATAAACCATAAAATTGTAAATTATTTAAACATCTGTATGGATTTTGTTTCAAATATTGCTTGGTGTTATATATTGTAAGTTCAGAAAATGTTTTCAGTAGTTTTTTTAATTTACATAAGTACTAAATCTGTTTTATTTATTGTTTTCTTTAGTTGGCTTTCAGGAGAGGCAAACTGTCCCCCCAGCAGAAGGAGTGCAAACTCCTTCTATGACTAGAAGGGGTAATGAATTTTTTTCATATATATATTATTTTTTGAGTTTAAATGGAATCCGACTTTCCTTGTCATTTCACTATTGTCACCTTGTTATTGCTACTATTATTATTTAGTTAATTAAAAAAAAATTATAAGAGGAAACTATAGTTCATTTGATTATGTACTTTAAGTTAAATAACAAATTTGTAAAACTGAAATAAGTGTCTTAAGTATATCTTCCAGAACAGATTATGAGTCTAAGATATGAATATTTGTGTTGAGATTCTATCTAAAATTTTTGTCATTCAAACATTTCTCTACAAAGTACTAATAATTGTGTGGTTTTTTTTAGTTACAAGTATACTGTTCTGATTACAATTACTTGCATACTTTACCACCAAATATTATGTGAATTTTATCAGATACAAATAATTTTATTCATTTAAGGGTGTTCCTGACAGGGTGAAATTCTGTAAAACATATAATATTTTAACATTTAAAATGAGTTTTTCAAAACATAATATTTTAAATGATTTAAAAAGTGAATATTAATTTTGTTCCAAATATTGATTGTTGTTATATTTTATAATTGCAGAAAATATTTCCTAAAGTTTTTATTGTTTATATAAGTGTTAATGTTTCTTTTTTTTATTAGGACCTCAACCCTCGCCTCCCCTCCTCTGAACTGATCTTGCCTGTTTCCCCGGCAACCAGAGGTAATGGATTTTTATCATACCTTTCTTTTTGAATTTAAATAGACATATTTTGCTTGAAATTTCACTCACATAATATTATTATTTAGTATAGTAAATTAGAAAAGCTTATGATTGTCTTTTAATCTTAAAATTTGAGATTTTTATTTCAATATCTTGTTTCATTTCCCAACAAGTTAAAATTTTAGAAAAAAATAGTGTTAGAGCTCAAAGGTTAGTCATAACGGTGCAGTTGAATAATTTCTTCCACTTCTTGCTTTCATTTCACAGTCACTATTTTCAGAGTTCAGGAAGCCGAAAAGCAACTAGATCTTTAAACTGGGTATAATGGGTTCATCGTTATACAGTTCCAATGGATACAAGCATGGCAAAGGGTGTACAATTTGTCTGCCAGCCATTTTTGATTTTTCTATCCTGGTGCAACCATCTTTTTCCTGGGAACATAACAATAATCTTTCGTTATGGCCAGTCTAATGATTTTTTTGTACCACTTCCAGCTATAAAAATATCTCCCACCTTTACTTGTTTAGCTTCACTTCTGTTTGATGGCATGACGAACATGCTGAAATGTTCTTATCGAAACCTTTTCAACAATTCATTTTATAAAGTTTGTTAATACTTAAATCTTAGAATATTTACTTTATCCCAATCATCTTAGTTGTGAACTCCCACCTTTCGAGTCTCTTGAATAAACATTGAAGGTGCTGGAGGAGTAAAGTCATTTGTATCTTCTGATAAATAATTCAGAAGTTTAGATTGGATAATGACCTCAAATTCCTCTTATAATAAAATGAGGTCTTTCCTAGATACTGTTCTCATAAATTACCCAAAAGATAGGAAAATTGTATAACGAGTTAGGGAACTTACTTTAAATAAAGCACTTTTTATCATTGTTCTGAATTAAAGATGTTTTTTTAGAAAAAAAAATTCGTATTTCATACTTGTGCACCTGGTATGTGTGTGCATTTCAAAAGGAGGATTCGATGTTCCTTGTAAGAAATAATAGGTGTGTCAAAATTAATTCCATTTCATGAACAGATTAAGATTCTTTAGATAGAAGGAAATTTGAGAACCGTTGTTTTGATTTTATCAGTAAATATGCATTTCAACCACTGATATTATTTTGAGCGAACAGTATATTATTTTTTCAGTATAAAAAATTAAGGATGTGAAAACTTTTCAAAATAAAGGAAAAACAGCTGTGGTGATGAAAATGCCAAAATATAATTGCTTAGAATTTTTATTAATGTGGTGTGTTCAGCAAATGTGGTTTAAATAAGGAGTGATGTTTTTGCTGTAGTACTTAAGAAAATTTTTTTCACAGGAACAAAAAGAACAGAGAAGCTGGGAGGTCCTCCCCTTAAGAAAAGTGAGTTAATTTGCTCTTTTCTTCATTTTAAAATCCTTCATATTTTATGCATTCTTTTTAAGAATATAAACAGATGAGCTTTGTATATGATACTGGCAAAGTGTGAAATCCGGCATTATAGAATGCCTAATGAGAAACCGGCAAAGTATGAAATACATCTCCTATTCATTTCGAATATTGCGTGGCAAGACATGTGATTTTTGAAGTGTGCCTGAGGCTTAGAATTTGTCAATTGCATTGTGCAGTTTGATCAGGAATGTCAAATACTCAAACTATTTCAACTATAATTTGTCTTTTTCGTGTGCTGCATGAAATTGGAAGAACAAGCTGTGGTGTTGGAGAAGGTGTCATGGTCTATAGCAGGGGTCAGCGACCTATGACACCTATGCCACATAGTACATTTCTGAGTGGCACTTTGGACTACTCAACAAATTTGTCAATTTTTGAATTGTTCTAAGACTGCCTAACTGTCTGGTATGCTGAATCATATTGGTAGATTGGTTTGACACGCCACAGCTAAAGGTTGCCGACCCTTGTCTATAGATATGAAACAACTATTCTATGATGAGCTGGACAAAATTCAAAATTAATACTATAAAAAAAAACATTTCTGAACTGAAATTATTTACTAGAAGTTAATAACTGATGTACGGAATGCCAAAATGACTACTAAGAAAGAAACCAGG
>BMAO01037941.1:0-27654 GCA_019973975.1 Trichonephila clavata | reverse complement strand
GCTGCCTTTTTAAAAGAATTCCGGAATCGTCTGAATGCTTTACCCATTCCAGAGGTGTTGACGGTGCAGGACTTTCAACGCCATCTCCACGACCTCGATGCCTTGTGCAACGTTCTCTGTCCTTCGGGGGATCTGGAAAATTGCGCTCTCTCGCCTTTCTCTTTGCCGGTCGAACCTTTCAAATCCAAGGACCTTGTGCTCCACAAGATGGCTGAAAGGGGTCACGGCGCCTATATTCGGGGCATTTGGACAGAATGCATGAAACCTGATCTGTACCGAAAGGCGAGCGTGGCCTGGTCTTATGGGGGCTCGCAGGATTTGGAACAATGGTGACGCTGGGTCACACGGCTCTTCAACTCTTGTACAGTGCTCCCTTCCCAGATCCCGTGTTTTGGCGTGCCTGAAAAATGTCCCATTTGCCTGGAGCCCATGCATTTTCCCCTCACGACCGAATGTAGACACATGTTTCATAAAGCATGTTTGGAGCGGACCCAGAGTCCCACCTGCCCCCTGTGTAAGCAGACTGTTTGAACTTTGAATGTCAAACCCAAAAAATGGAAAGGATGTGCTCAGCACGTCCTTTCATTTTTTTTGGGTCCTCCTCTCACCAACGTTGGAAGGTTTGATGTGGAAACTGTTGAGAGAATCATTTGTCCATCTGCCATTGAAATGATTTTTTATGTTTTGCAAGAAACATTCATTTCACCTGTATTTTTATTCATTTTACCTGTATTTTATTAAATTATTTTTATTTTTGATTCATTTCTTCTTTTCATTTTCATCCTTTCACTCACCTTATTATTTGATACATTATGAACTAGGAAACAAAACGTTCCTTATTATACTGCTACTTGCTATAATGGGCCTGTTTTTTGGGCCTGTTTCAAACAGGTAAAGAGGCCTGTAAAAGGTCTTGTGGAGTGCTTTTCAGGTAAAAAAAACTCGAGAGGGCAAATAAAATGGAACCGTGTAGTAAGAATGTTTCAAACAGGTAAAGAGGCCTGTAAAAGGTCCTGTGGAGTGCGTTTCAGGTAAAAAAAACTCGAGAGGGTAAATAAAATGGAACCGTGTAGTAAGAATGTTTCAAACAGGTAAAGAGGCCTGTAAAGGGTCATGTGGAGTGCTTGTTCAGGTAAAAAACTCGAGATGGGAAACAATATGGAACCGTGTAGTAAGAATGTGGAAGAAACAGTTGAAAGGGGGTACAAAGAACGAATCATGGAAGGGAAGCCAAACACGGGAGTTCTATCCAATGAATCCCATCCAACGGGGGACATGTCTGAGGCCCCACGTCTCCTTCCAAGGGCATCGCTCAAACGGAGAAACTCCAAGAGGGAAATTTAAACTGGGAGATTCAAAGAAGGAAACTCAAAAGGGAACGAACACAGGAAACGAGAACAGATCCACGATAAATAAGGTTAATGCTTGCTTATTACACAATCGTCTTCTTGTGACCGTGGAGACATGTTCAAATCCTCTACTTCATTTTACAGACATCTCAATAGATGCTCTGGCACGCTGGTAGAGTGTTCCAAATGTCTGGAGCAAATGACCGTGCGTCACTTTTATAAAAAACATGCGTCCCAAACACATAAGGTGGACGGTCGGAAGCAATGCATGTTTTGTTTCGGAAGAAAACAATGGCCTCATGGACAAAAGAATCGTCCTGAAAACATAAATCATCTCACGTCGTGTTTGCAACGTTTCGTAGACGAGGCCAAGGTGGAAGAGGAGATTATGGAAGAGGTGAGGGGGGAGAAAGTGTGTGAATGTAGACACTTTCAACCCATGCCTCGGGAAATGCAGGGTCGTACCAAAGATAGATTGAGCGAATATGGTGGGTTTTATGATGCGTTGCTTGAAAAACCCGACATGTGGGAAGAGGGGATAGGAAAAGATGTGTGGGGAATGATTCAGCGTTATTTGAGGCAAGATTGGGTGTGGTTTCACATTATGGTAAAACAGGATGTATTTGATACGTTTCGCCGGGAAATGGAAAAGATTCAAGATCAATGTGTCCTATTACCCTTTTGGTGTCTGTGTGATGGTGGGGGTACCCTACAGCATCGACACATGATTGTAGCGTGTGAACAAGAGAGTGCGTTTGAAGACGTCTGGAAAGGAAAAGTTCGTTATGATTTTCCCAAGAGCGGTCATGCCAAAAAATGCGTCAAGATTAAAAATGCCTTTCATCTGGTGCGAACCATCGTCTACGTGAGTCAACCCAAATCGTCGTGTGACAAGGGCGAGATTCCTGAACAATTAAACAATCTGCAGAATGGATCGCATTTTCACATCAATCGACCCTTACACCCGCACAGTATTGCTTTTCTCTGTACTCTATTTCCAGGTGGAATAGAAAAATTACTGTGGGAGCAGGTGGGCAGTAAAAATGTGTCGAATTGGGAAAAGGTAGCCAAGCGTGTACCGGACGCGTGGGGTCATTTGAAATGGAGTGTACCCATCCATGTGACGGGCTGGAAGTGTTTAAATTGTGTGATTCCCTTGCATCCGCGTTACGAGGAAACGGAGGAATTGACACCTCTGTATTTGAATCTATACGGTAACAAAAAATTGCATGTAAAGGAGGGAAACCATGGAGCCGAGTGTTCATTTCAACGCATTAAAGATGAAATGTACGTGTTGTCTCGTAAACAACAAAATATGATGAATGAGGTCAAGAAAACAAAACAAGCATGTGCCATGGACCACAAGGTGATATTAAGGTCCAAGCTCAACGAGATGAAAGTGAAAAACGACCAAATTCTCAACGAGATGAAAGTGAAAAACGATCAAATTCTCAACGAGATGAAAGCGAGAAGCGACCTAATTGAAAGGGAAAGGGACGTGATTCAGAGGGAAAGAGACTTGTTGAAAGAGGAAAATGACGTGTTGAAAGCAAAAGAAAAGGAGTTGAACGCTAAATTGCAAAATATGTCAGTTGAAAATAAAATATTGACAAAGTTGTGGCAGAGAAAAAGAGTGGACAGGATCTCTTCCAATACATGGCGTTGGAACAATAGAATAAAAAGGTTCCTTCGACCTCCTTCAGCCATCTCTCAACTTTCGAGATCACTTGCAAACCTTTCAGACTAACAAAGGTTGATACAAAAAAAAAAAAATTTTTTTTTTTTTTTTTTTTTTTAGAGAGAAGAGTTTAAATACTGCACGCGTCTCGTCATACTCAATCGTACACAATGGATTCTTCTCCAGAGTATGATGATTTGATTGACTTGTTCAATGTACCAACACCTGTGTTTTCACCTTTACCACTGACTCCAGTGGCTTCTCCATCCCATGAGCCATCTCAAGAAGAATCCATGATTTATGAATCCTTACCTGAATCACCTATGGTACCTGAACAATTCATTGAGTCTCCACAACGAATGGAATTTGAAGAATCCTCTGATTCCGTGGAGTCACCTGTTGCACCTGAACCAATTGTTTCTTCACCTGTGCCAAAGCGAAAGACAGATTCACCTGTGAGAAAGATGCATTCACCTGTGAGAAAGATGATTCACCTGTGAGAAAGATGGATTCACCTGTGAGAAAGATGGATTCACCTGTGAGAAAGATGGATTCACCTGTGAGAAAGATGATTCACCTGTGAGAAAGATGGATTCACCTGTGAGAAAGATGGATTCACCTGTGAGAAGATGGATTCACCTGTGAGAAAGATGGATTCACCTGTGAGAAAGATGGATTCACCTGTGAGAAAGATGGATTCACCTGTGAGAAAGATGGATTCACCTGTGAGAAAGATGGATTCACCTGTGAGAAAGATGGATTCACCTGTGAGAAAGATGGATTCACCTGTGAGAAGATGATTCACCTGTGAGAAGGATGAATTCACCTGTGAGAAGGATGGATTCACCTGTGAGAAAGATGGATTCACCTGTGAGAAGGATGAATTCACCTGTGAGAATGATGAATTCACCTGTGAGAAGGATGAATTCACCTGTGAGAAACGTAGCTTCCATCATTCAACGAGATTCTCGACCTTCTCCTCGACGAAACGAGAATAGGCCCCGAGATCCCAGATTGTATCGCAGACCCAATTTCCGACCACCCTATCGTAGACCTGACTTTAGACCCAGGCGACCCCCGTATGCCCATCGATTGATTCCCACTTCTCAAGTGTCGGCTCAAGTGTTTTTCCACAGCCAAGGTTTGGCCGTGTTGTGTCTCCGAGACGAGGGATTCACGCTCACCAACGGTGTCGTCTCGTATGCCTTGGATCGGCAATGTCCCAACGAACTATTTAAATATTTACATTACCTCAATATCGGTACCATTTGCGTGACGGATCAACAATCCAAGGTCAAATTTAAAGAAATTCAAGCGAGTTGGAGCTCAGCCAGTCCGTTCAAAAGAATTCCCGTGATGCTGTTAAATGCCAACGAACGAAACAGGGGGAATGTCCCTTTTGTAGCGAGACGCACTGTCATCGTTGGGTAGCCGTGCAAGGCATGTGCGCCATTCTGCATCAACCCATCAATCCCATTTTTCATTCGTGAGCAAGATTGGTTTGGGCAAGCTCCGCCCACATCCTGTCTGAAACGTATAAAAGGAGAGCTCGTTGGGACGCTTCAAATCAGTCGTCTCTCGACTCGCCAGCAGCATGGACGCAATCGATGCCTTCCCAGAGCACCTATCCAGCACCGTGGTACCAGTGACGCTGCCCGAGAAAATCGAGACGTTGGAATATGCAGCTCGACAGGGCCTCGTCAAAGCATTCATCCTGTATCAGGAGATGGCCACGAAACGTGTGTTTGTCATGTTTTGTAACGATAGTTGGCATTGCAGACGATCGTATATGGACAATTTCAAGCGGGCCGTGTTGGCAGCGAGGAGACAAAATCCCTTTGAACCGGACGAGATGATGTGGGAAAAGGTGTCGCAAGGTTTAATGAGAAATCCCTATCGACCGCTGAAGAATACGGACAAACGGATGGGATTCCTGTACGAAAACATGTACATCGTAAAAACTGGATTCACCTTTGGACTTCGCACCGTGAAACGGGGGGAGATTCATTTGATCCAAACAACCCATGTGCCCATGCTGATGTACGAACTGCCCTCCTCCAGTTTAAAGCATCAAAGCAAACTCAATCTGTATAGAAGGAGTTTTGAGGCCTTTGACCAAATGCTCTATCATCGAAAAGTGTTGGAGCCCCATACAGCCTATCCCATCCCGGCAGGAACTCGTTACATTTTACTTACAGTACAAAAGACCGTATTTGGGGTGGACATTATCCCCGAAACTATTCTTCCTCAACTTGTTCAGAGCGGATTCAACCTGGGGGATTTCCGAAAGGTGAAGCGATATCATCAGAAAGCCTACAAGCTACCTCCTCCGACCCCGGCTCATGGTGAGACGAGCAAGCGACCTTTGGAGGAAGAGGTGTATCCTCCCCCCAAGAAACATTTTAGGATTCCAAAAAAATCCCACAAAACACTCGTTACACCGGTCGTACGACCCCCTGTGATGATTGCCAGACCTGCCTTGGCTGCTCCTCAACCCGTGTCCATTCCACCTGTGCAGATTCAATTACCAGAGCCACCTGTGCAGATTCGATTACCTCAGCAGACTCGTAAGCCAGAGCCACCTGTGCAGATCCAGTTTCCAGATCCACCTTTGTCTCAATCACCTGTGCAGATCCAGTTTCCAGATCCACCTTTGTCTCAATCACCTCAGCAGATCCAGTTTCCACCTCAGCAGATCCAGTTTCCACCTCAGCAGATCCAGTTTCCACCTCAGCAGATCCAGTTTCCAGATCCACCTGTCCAGTTTCCACCTCAGCAGATCCAGTTTCCAGATCCACCTGTGGAGACCTCGTTTGACCATTTAATGTCAAACGTATTTGGAGACTGCTTGGGGCCTGAACAAGTGATGGAAGCCCCCCCAGCCCATGCACAAGAACCCCAGCTGATTCATACGGTGCCTTCCCTCTTTGATCCAAATAATGACATTATATCGTTTTTGGACCATTTTGAAGAGGGGTTGGCCATGGAGCAGCCGGAAGCACCCCTGGATTTGACAATGCCCAGAATGAACCCTATGAAAAGATACACTGTTGGGTTTAAAGTGACAGAACCTCTAAATTTGTGTTGCAAATAAATCTTGGCAGTTGTGTATGTAATATTTGTAAATAATGATTGTTTTGTACATTTTTTTTGTACATAATTTTTTGTAAATAAAAAAAATTGTTTTATGGAAACAAGTCTGATTTTTTTGTCCAAAAAAATACCAACCTTGACACATTACACAAGAGGATGTAAAAAAAATGGTTTCGGTACAAAATTTATTGGACCAGTGTCGTTCTCGCACTACGATTGTTTTTGGAAATCTGGGTCGGTGGCCGGATCGAGTTACATATTTCGAGCAAGACTATCCTTACACCATTATTTTTGAGCCCAATTTTGGTGTGCACGTTCCTCGGTCGTTTGGAAAAACAGTGGTCGTGTTTACGAGTCATTTGGATTTGACGTGGGATCCAGGAGTCGAGTTGAGATTTTTTCAATTGGGTCGTCCCCCGTCTCGCCGAGTTTGGGAGGCGTATCAACCCCACAATAAGGAGGCGTACGCGTTGAATCTCACGCAATGCATGCGTTTGGTGGATGTGTACGTGACATTATTAACGTGGTTGGAAGATTGGGAAATGCATCGAGATAAACACCTCCCTTGGCGTCTGCTGATGCCCCAACCTTGGAAACGGGCTTTGGAAAAACACGTGGAGCGCTCGCATCAAAAGGCCTTGGCACATGGAATGCCAGTTGACGTCACGCTCCTCGAGCATATATAACGCCCCTCTAGCCAGCAGAATTATTCTCTCTGAGCAACATGTCGAATCAACCCGCCTATTTTGCCCATGCTAGCGTGTTGCACCACCTGGGCAAACCAGTGCCCATCGAGCTATCGATTGCCACCATTCCCAGGGATGGCAGTGATCCCGAAGTGCTCTGCATTACGGTGAACCACGAGGACCTGACCTCCACACCCAAAGACATGAGTTCCAATGCCTGCAAAAACGCCCGTCTTCGTCTGGTGCGCCCGCTCCTCAAGAGTGTGCCGGCGCAATGGTTGCGATATTGCGTGAGGGGCATGTTTGACCAGCTGTCCCAAGGTAGAAAAGGCCTCATCGTAGTCAAAAGCCCAAAGCAGCAAAAAACATTCAAAGAGTTGGGACTCTCCACCATGGCTCTGGAGATGCTGCCCAAATTCAACACCCTTTGTGATGGAACCTTTCCCAACCCCATGCATGATGACCTCCACGAAGAAGGGGACGTGTCTCATTGCACCATGCTGAAATCGTTTCAATTTGCAAAATACCTGCAGCGGTTCAACAAGCTGCAGGCGGAATGGAGCTCCAAAGTTTCAGCTTTGGTAGAGTAAAAACAATTGCCCATGGGCCCAGAAAAAGGGGGACCGAGTCGACACAAGAGTCGACTCGGTCCCCCTTTTTTTGGGTTAAGGAAGGTGCCAACGTTGGAGAGCATCTCTTTTAAAAACTTGTACTAAAAAGAGGCCACAAGATTTCTACCAAGGATGAACAGATTCAACCTAAAGATGCTTGGCGAGTGTAGTTTTATTTTTTTGCATGGTCCTGTTGGATAGAATCAGTCAAAAAGTGCCTAGTGATGCTTGTATTTTTTGCGAGGTCATCACAATGTTGAATCAATAAGACAATAGATATCTCATGATATGGATAGTGTTTCAATGTTGGATCAGTAATCCAATATAGATGACTCATGATATGGATAGTGTTTCAATGTTGGAGAGTATCAGCCAATAGGAATCGATTCACGTGACCCACCAGAGTATAAAAGGCGAGCCATCAGCAGCCAGAGACATTCTCTCTCAGAGTTCTCTGAAAGCAACATGTCTCATTTAGCCTTCTTCGCCCATGCCAATGTGTTTCACCGTGGAGGCAAGCCTGTGCCCGTCGAATTGTCCATTGCCACGATTCCGGAGGATGGAAAAGACCCCGAAGTAATTTGCATCACGGTGGATCATTCAAACCTAATTACCACCTCGAAAGACTGTCGGGCCAACCGTTTTATTAACGAGCGCCTCTGTCTGAAGAGTCACATCCCTGGATCTGTGCCACTGGAATACCTGTCCTTTTGCGTCAGGGGCAAATTTTGTCACCTGGCGCAAGGAAATCGAGGCCTCATCGTGGTCAAGGGAACCGACCAGCGCAAAATCTTTGAGCAGCTGGGGCTCTTTACAATAAACTTGGAGACTCTGCCAAAGTTTCAGGACTTGAATGATCATGCTCTACCAGATCACCTGCACAATGAGGTGCACGAATTCTTTGACATTTCAGAGTGCACCATGGTGAAGTCTTATCGTTTTGCCAGATACCTGCAGCATTTCAATAAGCTGCAGGCTGAATACAATAGACAAATGGCGGATCTGGTAGAGTAAGTGAGAAAACTGTAAATATTGAACTGTAAAAATGCCCATGGGCCCAGAAAAAGGGGGACCGAGTCGACACAAGAGTCGACTCGGTCCCCCTTTTTTTGGGTTAAGGAAGGTGCCAACGTTGGAGAGCATCTCTTTTAAAAACTTGTACTAAAAAGAGGCCACAAGATTTCTACCAAGGATGAACAGATTCAACCTAAAGATGCTTGGCGAGTGTAGTTTTATTTTTTTGCATGGTCCTGTTGGATAGAATCAGTCAAAAAGTGCCTAGTGATGCTTGTATTTTTTGCGAGGTCATCACAATGTTGAATCAATAAGACAATAGATATCTCATGATATGGATAGTGTTTCAATGTTGGATCAGTAATCCAATATAGATGACTCATGATATGGATAGTGTTTCAATGTTGGAGAGTATCAGCCAATAGGAATCGATTCACGTGACCCACCAGAGTATAAAAGGCGAGCCATCAGCAGCCAGAGACATTCTCTCTCAGAGTTCTCTGAAAGCAACATGTCTCATCTAGCCTTCTTCGCCCATGCCAATGTGTTTCACCGTGGAGGCAAGCCTGTGCCCGTCGAATTGTCCATTGCCACGATTCCGGAGGATGGAAAAGACCCCGAAGTAATTTGCATCACGGTGGATCACTGCAACCTAATTACCACTCGAAAGACTGTCGGGCCAACCGTTTTATTAACGAGCGCCTCAGTTTGAAGAGTCACATCCCTGGATCTGTGCCATTGGAGTACCTGTCCTTTTGCGTCAGGGGCAAATTTTGCCACCTGGCGCAAGGAAATCGAGGCCTCATCGTGGTCAAGGGAACCGACCAGCGCAAAATCTTTGAGCAGCTGGGGCTCTTTACAATAAACTTGGAGACTCTGCCAAAGTTTCAGGACTTGAATGATCATGCTCTACCAGATCACCTGCACGATGAGGTGCATGAATATTCTGACATTTCCGAGTGCACTATGGTAAAGTCATACCGTTTTGCCAGATACCTGCAAAACTTTAAAAAGCTGCACGCCGAATATAATAGACAAATGGCGGATCTGGTAGAGTAAGTGAGAAAATTTGAAATATGGAACTGTAAATATTGGACTAAACTGTAAATATTGACTGAACTTTTAAAAAAATGGACTGGATTGTAAAAAAAAGGGATGGAATTGTAAAAAATTGGACGGAACTGTAAAATATTTTACTGAACTGTAAATACATATTGTACTAAACTGTAAATACATATTGTACTAAACTGTAAATACATATTGTACTAAACTGTAAATACATATTGTACTAAACTGTAAATAAATATTGTACTAAACTGTAAATATTGTACTGAACTGTAAATATTGAACTGAACTGTAAATATTGAACCGAAAAACGGGGGACTGAGTCGACACAAGAGTCGACTCGGTCCCCCTTTTTTCGGGTTAAGGAAGGTGCCAACGTTGGACGGCTTCTCTTTTAAAACTTGTGTTAAAAAGATGCACAAAAATACGTTAAAAGATTAGTTTCAAGGTTGAAAAGCGTCAACCAATAGAAATCGTTTCACGTGACACCACTAGAATATATAAAAGGCGAGCAGCTAGCAGCCAGAAATCAGAGTGCTTCTGAATGCAGTCAAGAGTTTAGAAATTTTGTTTTTGGTTAAAACTGTCAGGTTTGGGTTTGTATTGAATATTCCAAATCTGGCAGTTTTGACGGAAAAAGAATTTCCATGGCAACAGGTAAATGCTAAATGTTTTTCGTTAAGACTTTCAGGATTTGGCGTAATGTTGGAAATTCGCAGATTCTGCAAGTCTTATCGGTAAATGTTTTTAGCCAAAATCTTCAAAAATCCGAAAATTGGGGGACTGAGTCGCATGTCGACTGGGTCCCCTTTTTTTCGGGCCAAATTATCCACCAAGATTGGAATGCATCTTTTTAAAAACTTGACACAAAAAAATTGGACTCGCCTGCTGGCTGCCAGTTGAGACCTCCGTGTTTCCTAGACACACCAAGATTATAAAGTCGTGAGATGGGTCGTCCCCAATTTTCTAACAAGATACACACCCATATTGGAAGGATTCTGTCTTTTCTCGACATACCAACGTTGCATTGTCTACATTTCATGGGTCGCTGCTTTCACCAAGCTTGACATGTCTCCATTTCATTTGTGTATCGCCCCCTGACATGTCTCCATTTCATTTGTGTATCGCCCCTGACATGTCTCCATTTCATTTGTGTATCGCCCCTGACATGTCTCCATTTCATTTGTGGATCACCCCCCCCCCCCGTTTTAAATCATTCGTCTGGGATGGGCTGAAAAATTTTCTCGCCTCCATCAAAAATATTTTTCGGAGGAATTTGAAAAAAGTTTCGATATGGATATTGAAGAGAAGTTCAAGACGCTTTGAGAGGATACTCAGAAAGGGTCGTTTTCCATTTTCAATCATTTTTTGAAAGGGTCACGGTGCTCAACTATTTATTCGACCGACTGTATCACAACTTGAGTTAAGAACGGAGTTTGTCACTATAATAAATTAGTGGATTGAGAATTAATAATCTAAGATAGATTAGATTAGATTAAATTAAGCAGATTACTTGCGCTTGCTTACTTAGAGTAGATTGCTTTCTTTATATCACTCCTAGGGTCTCCTCTTGTAGTTTCACTTGTGGTTGATTAGTGTGCTTGAATAGTAATAAAATAATAATTATTATGGAAATTTCTGGTGATGATTTGTTTTCCCCTACACCCTTAGGTAGTCCGGACGGTGAAGGAGTGACTTCAAATAGAAGTCGCTCACAGGACTTGTAGACATAGGTACATGATATGTTTAAAATAGCACACACATGCCAGTTTTTTCAAACAGTTAAATGTATCTGGAATCGAATTCCATGTTTCCGAAAATTCGTTAATGGCATTTTTTCTGATATTAACTTATTAATCTTTCTGTTTTAATCATTCTAACTTTTTCCTTGTATGAATAAATTTTTGAATCCCTATTGAAGTAGACTTTAAATCAATCAGTTACATTTCAAATTCTTCAATTTCCAACCAAACGAATTAGGACAAGTTCAGTCTATTAAATGAAATATATATAACATCAGATTACATAATAAATTTGAGCGTTTCCGATAATTCTTTGAACTGAGAAAATGTCTCTGAAAATTAAATGATTGAAGTACGGAGTGAGTGAGTGAATATTAACGTCCCACTGTTCAGCTACACGAGGGCTTTTGGGGACGTTCCGCGTAATTTTGAACCATGGTCAAGTGACGCGGATGACACCTGAGCTGGCATGCCCCTGTCCTAACTAACACACCACACCAACGGGAGGACGTTTGAGCTCTCGACAGATTTAACATGCATCGCTCCCTTACACGGCGGGTCTTCAGTGGTACTGGGATCAAACTCATGACACGCTAGCCACGATCCGATGCCTAGACCACTCGGCTACCGCGGCCACGATTGAAGTACGGAAATCAATTCTTTAATAAATTTTTCTTAGTATTTCTCCTGTACATCAATATCTATGATTTTTTTTTCAAAGATGGAAAGTACTTGTAGTTTCTTGTAATAATGCAGTTTCTGAAAACATGCAGTTTTGACACAAAAGCGTGAATGAGATCGATCATGATGATAGTTATTTTATTTGTGCCTTGACATTCATTTCATTGAAATGCTGGCAGAAAGTATCAATTTTAAAAGCCAACAACTGTCAATTTCCCTCCTAATTTTTCAGAAACAGCATGATTTCTTCATAGTAATCAACACATTTTTGAACTTTGTTCCCGCGATTCAACCAGTGAACATTATTATACGTTAGAATAAGCCATTATACATCGAGTTGACTTCATTTAATAAAGCACCAAACTTTCTCGACAATATGAAGTTGATTATTTTTGTGACGTATGTCATTACATTTCAAGAGAAGTTAAACCACTCTTAGCTCACAAGGCGTGTGGGTGAATATTGCATTGGCATTCAAAAGTAGAATGCCCTACGCCTGTTTGTAATAAACTAATGTAAACAAATCTCCCACGATGTTTGGAATACCATCAGCTGTTACTGAAAATTTTTTTTTTAAATCAACTTATCAATCAACAAGCGAATTTTTAACAGCTGTACAAATATCTGTGCCCTTTGTAGTTGTTAGCGATGATGTTATCGCAATTAAATTCTTCCTTAATGAGTTTTTTTACACAATATCGAGCAAAAACAGCTAAACGTGCGGATTTGGTCACATCAGTACTTTCGTGAAGACACAGCGGTATAAAAGGAGCAGAGTTAATGTCATTGTTTTGTTGATCTGTTACATATCCGACCAGTTTTAATATTCCTTTTTCTAAATAAAGGAATATATTCGATGCGCTAAATTATTTTATTTTTACTGCCAAAATCTTCAAAAAGTAAGGACGCGCATGCCAACCAGGCTACCTTCAAAAATTCTCCCACTTGCTTACAATAGTATTTGCAGCCGAGTAAGTTGCCGCGCTTGTATGGCAATTTTCGCTATTAAATCATAGAATTAAATATTTAATTATATGTCTTTTATTTCACATGCAACTACTTCTTTTTGTTGTGTTTCGGCCTCTTTGACAAAAGAATTTGAGATTTGTTTCAAAAAATGCTGTTTTACATACAATTTTCGAACATACCACTGTTACAAAACAAACATCGCTTTTACTAATCATGAAGTTCTTTGTTACCATCTTGCACTTTGTTTTTTTGCTGAACTAGCCATGTTATTAACAGTTAAAATCGTAAATACAACACAAATAAAATTCAAAATACAGTTGTGTCAATGAAATTGACTATGCTATGCGTAGACAAACTTTGGATCATTAGCAATTGTAGTCCACGAGGCAACTAAGATGAGTGCCCCCCCCCGCCACCGGTTGTTTGCGTTTGTTCGTAATACTTCATAATGAACTTTGTTATTTTGAACTAAAATGCAAACCATTTTGATCGGGGACGTGTCCATAATATTGTTTCGCGTGCCATCAACGGCATGCGTGTCATTGGTTCGTCATTCCTGCCTTAGCCGTTAAAATAGGTGGAAAGAAATGGGAATGAATATAGTTGGCCTTGACGCTTACGGTGCTGGTGGCACGTTATTCCCTTCATCCCTCTATCTAGCTCAGTTTATTTTCCATCCTTGTTTGAGTAAGTCGTTGTGTTTAAGTGCTGCGATCATGACAAGTTTAAAAATCGAGCTGCGCATACATTTGAAATTCCTTATGAAATTTAAGAAAAACCTCCTACTGAAAGTTTTAAATTGTTAAAGGAAATTTTTGGAGATAATTGCACTTTTGAATGGCACTGCCGATTTTTAGAAGATTGAAAGATTGTTGAAGAAGATGAATTGCATATGATGAAAGTTTGCACAAAACTGGTACCGAAAAACCTGACATGCAAACAAAAAATGAACTGGAAAACCATTTGCTGTGACATCATGGAACGCTTCATATAAGATCCTGAACTGATTTTGAAAAAGTCCTTACATGTGGTGATAGGTAGATTTTTCACTGCGACTTTAAAACTAAACGACAATTCATGCACTGGAAGACCCCCAGCACCGAGGTAAAAAAAAAAGATCTAATTGAGAAATCCAAACTTAATGTCATGGTCATTGATCCCCCCCCCCCGATATTAATGGTATCATCATGATTGAAAGGCCAAGTGGTAAAACAGCATACATTGTACAAAAACATTGAGATCCTGAGAAAGCTTGGAGGAAGAGAGAGAAAGAAAAGGCCAGATGAGAGAGAGTAGAGCAGCAACACTTGGATTTTGTGCCAAGACCCTGTCAAAAATGCGTTCTCCGTCTAACAGCTCTTGGTGGATGAACGCATTACTGTGCTCAAACATGCATCGTACTCATCAGATCTCACACCATATGACTTCTACCTACTTTCTAAGGGGGAAAATGCATTGATGGGAACAGAAGAGGTGAAGGCAAACACGGCAGACTTATTGAAGATGGTGACTCCTAATGAGCTTTGAAACAGCACAAAACTGTATGCAGCAGTGCATTGATAAGGAAGTGGAATATGTTGGAGGGAATTAAAAGGTATTTATGCATTATTTTCAATTAAGCTCTAATTTTTAAGACTTGTCCGCTTATTTAATTGTCGCACCTCGTATAAATAATGCAAAATTCATATTTCCCCATCCTACAATATGACATACATTTAAGAAGAAAAAAGGATTTGTGTTTTTACTTCTTACTTTTAAATAAATGCTAATATATACGTAAAAATCTACAATGGCACTTAACATTCCGTAAAAAAGTAGGACACAGGTTTTTAAGGCCCTTTTTCAAAAAAAAAAATTTCGTAAACAATAACAACGTATTTTTTAGATTCAGATGAATCAAAAACCCTTTTATAAGTATAATATTTTGATTAAATGAGCATAAAAACAGTTGAACTGATATTTTTATATTTAACAAACTTTAATTTTCGTTTTGACGCTTGTAAGAAAAAGTACAAGTACGCTGTAGTTTTGACAGGAAAATCAATAATTTAGTAACGTTCCCCCCTCCCCATTTGCTATTGTTAGTTCAAAAATCCCATTTGATATCGAATCGCTCAATGAATGGATTTCAGTTTGACAGAAATTGTCTCAAACGTGTTGGAATGCATGTTTAAGCTCAAGGGTGAATTCATACACAACTTTCCTTTTCCATATATCTGTCAAACGAACATTGCCAGAATATTTTCTACGAGATTTATATCAGAGCTTTTGGCTGGCCATTGCAAAACCAAAATATTGTTCGAAAATAATAAATTTTTTTCAGCATTTGCTGTATGAATGAATGCATGTGCTGTCTTTTGTTCGTCCATGCAGTCCTCTCCACTTTATTATGACACATAAGGAGAAGCTCAGATTCTAACACTTGCAAGTAAACTTGATGATTCTGTATAACATTTAAAAACATCAGACTAATTCTTCCACAGTCAACGGTTTTAAACTCGCCCTCAAACTTTCTCATCAATTTGTCAAAATGAGTACAATTTATCATCCTTAAAACTATGTCAATAGTATTGACGACCTGCCTGATTATCCCGAGTTATCTCGGGTTCGTATATATTGCAGTTAATTATTATCCCGAGAAAACTCGGGGAAAGCAGAATTTGTCAGTACAATTTGTTTCATCACGGTTTTAATTGGCCTGAGGAAACGAAAGAAAATAGTCAGCTTTGATTGGAAGTTTGCCAAGTTTCGTTGGTTTCGCGGTTCTTTTGAAGGGACTGGTCACGTATTTTCCCTCTAGAATAGTATACCTCAGCTTGTGGATTATTAATGTAATAAATTATAGTTTAAAAGAAACTAAAAACACGCTTTTATACCGAATCGAACAAAAAAGTTTTTAAAAAAATTCTTAATATAAGAATAAAATGATTAACTAGAAAATTAATGGCATTGGTAAAACCGTGGGGTATCAATAGTTATAATTTCTTACTTCTATTCCGAAATGCTGAGTTAGTGTAAAAATGTAGTACAAAGCCCCCAAGCTTTTACCAATGACATTAATTTTCTCGTTAATCATTTTATTCTTATATTAATAATTATTTTTTTTTACTTTTTAGTTCGATTCGGTATAAAAGCGTGTTTTTTAGTTTTTTTAAAACTATAATTTATTTTTCATTTTTTAGTTAGATCTATAATAAAAGCGTGGGTTTTTTTTTAGATTTTTAAACTATCATTTATTCATTGTTGAATTTATCCTTGAGTTTGATATTTGAAGCTGTAATTACGTGGCTGTGAAATTAGTCTTGCTCTTCAACGGATATTAATTAACGGGCCTGAAGTGTATTTATTCTCTCAGTTTACGGGGTCTCGGATGAGACCCGTATCGATATATTGGATCCCGTCTCTATAGAACAAATCAAACACATAAAAGTATGTTAAGAAGAAAAAGTTTGAATTAAAAAAATTTTAATGTACCATGTTTGTATATAACGGACTAAAAATTAAAAAATTCCTCCTTTTCGTTTTTCACATTTACATGCATTGTCATCCACTTTTGAGCTATGGTCCAAATTTAAAGCCTCTAGCTCATCGAAACGTCACACAGTTTAAAATCAATTACAAAATTCCACCCGGACAGACAAAAAAGAAAGCGAGTTAATAAAAACATGGTAATATTAAGTGTCAATCGATTTTCACCTTTAAACGTATTCCTATAATCTTAATTCGCATCATCACTTCTAAACGTATTGCTTTATAAAAATAAAAAATATTTAGCAGTTAGAACGCAAATTTTTTTTTTTTTTCACATGCACGAGCCTTTTTTTATTTTCATTTTCAGAAAAATTTTTATATTATGGTAAGAAATTGCTGAAAAACACCCACCCTCCACTTTCTCAGATACAGAACACTTTCGTTTATTTCTATTAACCACAAGTGTGATTTGTACTTGCATATAATTAGCTTTAAATTCAAAACACTCGCTTTAGGGTTACACCTTATTCTTTTAGTCACTAAATGTGAAATTAGTCGCCAAATCTGGAAATGGTATATGGAATAAGTCGCCAAATCTGATTATCCCTATTCCTGACGATCCTGAAAAGAACAATGGAACAAAATTATAAAATTATTGTATTGTCATCGGTCCTTGACAAGTGTGCAAAATTTCGAATTTATCTGATTTTTTAAAGCGGGTAAAAATCGAGCTCCAAGATTCTGTTATATGCAAGTGAAACTTATAAAAGTGTGTTAAAAAGAAAAATAGTTGTGTTGAAAAAAAGTTTAAAATAATGGCGATGATGCAAAATAGCGGGATTGATGATTTTTCAGATAGTAATTATGAAGAAGTGAACATTGAAAAATAGTGAAAGTGATTCTTCTGTATGTAGCCTTGTTGAGACAGTGTAACTCTGTGTGCTCCCGTAAAAGAGATGCCAGATGTAAGCCAGTAAGAAAAGAGACCAGATACCAATATACAGAATGTCAGGTGTCACTTTGTGTTGTCCCTTGTTTCAAAAACTATCCTAAGAAGGCTAATATTTAATTTCTTTTTATTTACCCGAGATAACTCGGGATAATAAACTAATATTAAAACTAAATGTTTTTACACCTATAAAAAATTAAAAATTCAACTTAAAACCTAGATATTTTTTTGTTTCATTTCCTTGTGTTTAATAATAAAATTAAAAAAAGATGTGATGATTTTCTGCAACTTTTTTCAAAAAAATTGTAAGGGTAGCGGTTAATAGCCATCAGGTCCATTTAAATTAAATTTCTTCTCATCTGAGCATACGACAGAAATCCATTTATAGGGGCATGACATGTGTTCTTTGACCTAATCCAATCGCCAGGGTTTTGACTAGTTCGAGGTATTCTTTCCCTTTTTGAATTCAAAAGTTTCGGACCTTTCTATGCTGTAGTAAACAGTTTATTTGGAGACATGCTTGTGTTTTGAACTTTGAAATGGCAGCACCTTTTCTCCAGAAAAACTTCTTTTCTTCACGAGTACTCGATTCTCTTGGTTGTTCTTTTGCGATGAATGGTTACCTGGTTTTTGTAAAATGCTAGAAATCACATGGCGACCGACTTTATGTTGGCCCTCTTTACTTTAGGTTAAAGCTCGGTTTACTTCAAAAACATTCAATTACTCTAGACGTTCTACAAGAGTGGAAAGAAGTTAAAATGCAAAAAAATATGATTTTTGAATATATTGCGAAGCAAAATAATATGATTGCTCTATTTCTTAATGTATAACACGGGTTGTAGAAGAGCACCACACCAAATCTTCATTAGTGCCATTCTATTTTTTTACAACCATACAAATGAGCTTCTAACACATTTTTCTAAAAAGAAAGCTGTGGATACTTATCATAGAACTACTTCTACACCATACTGATCATGGGAAACTTACTACTAGAAGAAGTAGTAAGAATATTTTGATCTAATAGAATAAAATATAACTATAGTTTTACACAAAAATTTCATTGTCCTTTTTTTACAGTGCGTACTCGTATTATTTTATGTTTACAAAAATGTTTCGAAAGTATTGAAATTTATCTTAGAGATTCTATGCACGCAGACAAAATATATTCAAGCAAGATACACACTCGCACCCAAAAGTTAAGCACGAAGATGTAAAATGCAAAAAATCGACAAATACTGCTTTGATTGACACAAAAATTGGAAGTAAAGTAGCATATACAAGGGGTGATCAAATGAAAAGGTACGAAACGACACGGGGGGGGGTACAAATGTAGATTTTTTCAAAATATTCACCATAGGCCTGAGCACAACGATCCCACAGATGAACAAGCCGCAGGATTCCTTGTTCCCAGAATTCCTGTGGCTGTGACGAGATCCAGTCCTTCACAGTGTCCTTGAGTACGTAGTCCGAGTTGAAGTGCTTCCCTTTCAGGTGTTTCTTCAGTGGACCAAACACATGGAAATCGCAGGGCGACATGTCCGGACTATAGGGTGGATGGTTCAACGTCTCCCATTTGAACTTGTCTAGTTCCATTTGTGTGACTCTGGAGACGCGTGGACGCGCGTTATCATGGAGCAGAATCACACCCCCCTCCGTGAGCAGCCCCTGTCTTTTGTTCTTGATGGACCTGCGTAGGCGTTGGAGTGTCTCACAGTACACATCGGAGTTAATGCTTTTTCTGTGCTCCAGGAATTCCACAAGTAGCGGACCTTGACGTCGAAAAAGACAGTGAACAACACCTTGCTTGCTGACTTCACGGCTCTGAACTTTTTAGGGAGAGGTGACGACGCATGCTTCCACTGCATGCTGTCCCGCTTTGTCTCTGGCTCGTAGTGATGGCACCAGGTCTCATCACCTGTGACGATCCGCTTCATGAAAGCGGGGTCTTCCTGATACCGAAACAGATGTTGCAGTGCTAGTCCCATACGCAGTTTCTTTTGCTGGTCGATAAGCTGCTTCGGAACCCAAGCGGCACTCACCTTCCGAAATCGCAACCTGTTGTGAACAATTGTCCACACAGTTCCATAGCTGACATCCAACTTCAGCGCCAAAATTCGCAATGTGACACGCCGATCACATCTCACTAGGTCGTCCACCTTGTCGATGAGATCACTCGTGATGACAGTGTTTGCCTGGCCTGGTCTCTGGTCATCACCCACACTCTCACGGCCTGCACGAAAACGAGCACTCCATTTTCTGACAGACTTGTCAGAGACACATTTCTCCCCGTAAACGGTCACCACCCGCCGATGAATAGCTGCCGGTTTCTCACCTTCCACTGTCAGAAATCAGATAACACTTCGCTGCTCCTCAATCGTCGAATTTTGCAACGCGGACACCATCCTGTCCTCATACGGACTGCCACATCATTTGGACGCTACTTTTTATAAGAGCCTTTGCTCTCTCCTGCGCATGCGGGCGCCCGCACATGATCCCCGATCCCAGTCAAAGCCTCCAATGGCATCCCGAGATGTCTCGCTACATTCTCCCATGGCGGAATATGCAAATATTTAACTGATTCATTTTTATGTCGTTTCGTACCTTTTCATTTGATCACCCCTTGTATATTTATACATAAAACAAAATCAATAATTATAAACAGCAATGAAAAAAATATTAAATTTTTGTAAGTTATCAGATAATGTAACAGTGGAGACTTAAATTGAATTATGTATAAAGGGAAAATAAACAGCATAAAACTAGCTTTCATGGCCCGGCGTTGCAC
This sequence comes from Trichonephila clavata, assembly GCA_019973975.1. NCBI lineage: Eukaryota > Metazoa > Arthropoda > Arachnida > Araneae > Nephilidae > Trichonephila > Trichonephila clavata. Next base: position 7,561 of record BMAO01037941.1, on the reverse strand, counting down.
GGGCTTATACCGAGGGTATAACTTAATCCCCATGTTAATTTCCTCCTTTCTTTCTAACGCCAACACTTTTGTGGGGTTTGATGCGTACGATGTGAGTGCATGACCCGTGAGTGCGTATCATGGCTTTGTTGCTTAAGATTTTCCCTTCTGTTCACAAATTCTCGATCCTAGTACCACTGAAGACCCGCCGTGTAGGGGCCGGATGCACGTAAAATATGTCGAGAGCTCAAACGTCCTCCAGTGGTGTGGTGTGGTAGTTAGGAGAGGGGGGTGCCAGCTCAGGTGTCGTCCGCGTCACTTGACCATGGTTCAGAATTACGCGGACCGTCCCTAAAAGGCCTCGTGTTGCTGAACAGTGGGACGTTAATATTCACTCAACTTCACAAATTCAGCACTTCCATTATTATTTTCCGAAGTTACTTTGATTTCTTTGTTTCTTTCCTCTCCGCTTAGCCCAGCGTTGCACGGGCTTTTACCGAGTGAATAACTTTACCCTCCTGGAAATTTCGTGTTTCCCTCAGGCCGATAGCACTTGTGTGTGCGTGCGATGTGAGTGATTTCTTTAACAATATCATAAAAACTCCCTTTTTTGAAATTTGTTCTTGCGTTGGTGTGGTGTGGTAATTATTAAAGATGGGTGAAAGCTCATGTGTCGTCCTCGTCACTTGAGCATGGTTGAAAATTTCGAGGTCCGTCACCAAAAACCCTCGAATAGGCAAACAGTGCGAATTTAAAAATCACCCACTCACTTTCCAATTCTTTCGTTTTACCGAGTGAATAACTTCATCCCCATGGAAATTTCGTGTTTCCCTCAGGCCGATAGCACTTGTGTGTGTGTATGCGCGCGATGTGAGTGATTTCTTTAACTATGTCATAAAAACTCCCTTTTTCGAAATTTGTTCTTGCGTTGGTGTGGTGTGGTAATTCTTAAAGATGGGTGAAAGCTCAGGTGTCGTCCTCGTCACTTGAGAATGGTTGAAAATTTCGAGGTCCGTCACCAAAAATTTTCGAATAGGCAAACAGGGTGAATTTTAAAATCACCCACTCACTTTCCAATTCTTTCGTTGCAATTTTTTATTTCCCGGAAACGAAAATGTAGTTTTTTTAAAAATAGTTGTATGCTGAAAAAAAGACAGAAAGTATAAATTTTTAAAATTACAAAATTTCACTACTATTTTAATTCTTGGAGTAAAATTGTGAGGATTTTTTTGAAATATTCGACTCGGGGGAAAAAAGTTTCATGCAATTACCTTTATAAAAGAAGAAATTATTAAATGATTAGTTTAAGTATTTTGAGTGTTTTATTAAAATTTGTTCAAAAAAGTTTTTGGCTTTTTTTTAAAATCACTGATTCTAAAAGTTTTAAATTGAAAATTTCGAAGTCCGTCGCCAAAAAACTCTGGAGTAGGTGAACAGTGCGACTTTTTAAAAATCCCTCACTCACATTTCAATAACGGAAAAAATATTGCAACAGCAAGTTTGACCTTGGCCGCTGAGCGTTAAACAGAGGGGGGGGGGATAATAATGGTTCTCGCGCATGCGCAAAGCCTTTAGAATGTCTTTAAAGTTTTCATTATTTTTGAGGGCTCAATTTTTAATTGAAAATTCCAAGTTTTCACATATTGATTGGAAACAACAATAATTTTTGAAGAAAAAAGGTTACAAAAATAATGCTTATATTATTTCTCGGAAAAATTTATTTTACGAAAATCATAAAAAAATTCTTTAAAATTCGTAATTTTTAAGCGAAATTGACACACGGCAAAAATTTCATGCAATTTTTTTTTTCAATGAAGAAATTATTAAATGATTGATTTAAGTATTTTGAGTGTTTTATTACAATTCGTTCAAATAAGTTTTCGGCTTTTTATTTTTTAAATCACTGATTCAGAAAGTTTTAAAAATCATTTTTATATAAGCGCAACGATATTGATTCATATGAGAAAAAATCATAAAATATGCAAAACAGCATTGTTTTGTAAAAAAAAAAAGTTGTTTTTTTTCTATAAAATTCTTTAAAGAAAGATAGTTTATTCCCGGAAACGAAACTGTAGCATTTTTAAAAATAGTTGTATGCTGAAAAAAGAACAGAAAGTATAAATTTATCAAATTACAAAATTTCACTACTATTTTAATTTTTGAAGTAAAATTGTGAGAATTTTTTGAAATATTCGACACGGGGAAAAAAGTTTCATGCAATTACGCATTATTTTAAAGTAAACTATAAGTTTTATGAAAGAGAACAAAAATTTCGATACTGATAAATATTTTAAATGAATCTCAGAAATGCATTGAATGCAGTTTAATTTAAAAAAATATATTAATTTAAATCCATTATCAATAAATACTAATAAAAAAAATTCTACAGATAGCTCTTGAAACGTTTGGATGTTTGATTAAACATATATAAGTGTTAAAAATCCACTTTTGGGGGAAAACGTAGTTATATGCTAACATTCACTGAAAAAAACATTCAAAAAGAAAAAAATACTATTTGATTAAAAATCAGAAAAAAAACTTTCTGAAGGCAAAAAAAAAAAAAAAAAAAATGAAAAGTACATTAAAATAACAGAGGATCATGTTAAAATAAGTATTTATCAGTAAAATTAATTTACGTGGGAAAAATTAGCAGAAATGAAAAAAAAAGAGATCATCCACGATTCGAACTCGCAAAGACACGATCTGTTTTACGGTGTAAATGAGAGAAGCGAAGCGCTACCGACTGTGCTATTGAGACACGTAGCAAGAAATGAAAATAGGCAGTAATAATGAATGGGAGGACGAAAAAGTAATTTTTTCACTCGCCTTTTTTTTTTACTTGCCAAATTTACTGATTTCCCTTTAAAACCCGTAATTTTGAAGCAATTTTTTCAATCTTCGTATATGTTACGGATAATATTACTGTAAACACGGAAAAAGGGTTTTGTGAGATTATCTTCATAAATGACGAAGTTATTCAATGTGAAGTAAAAATTAAGACTACTTTTTAAAAATTCTATAAAAAAAAAAGTTTTGGGAATTTTATTTTTTAAATGAATGGATCTAAAAGAGAAAGGCTTGAAGTTAATTAGTGTAGAATATCGATTTAATAACACGAAAAGTAATTCATACCCAACGATTTAGAAATAATTTTCATAAAAACGCATCAGTTTTAACACTATTTTAAAAAATTCGAAAAAAATAGAAAATATCGTTATTTTACAAAAAAAATTACACCGTGTCGTGGCGAAATAAATGATCTTTCCGATTCTGTAATTATTTTTTGTCTAATTTCGACACCGAAAATCGGATGACAATTTTAATATGGTGGAAAACGTAAGATTACCGCTCGGCCGAAACGGAAGGGAAGTTCCGCCAAGTAAGCAACCGGCAGGAGTAAAATAATTCGGCGTTTTAAGGTTTTTAATTAATATCTTTTTAACTAATTACAATATCGGAATATAAATAGGCAATACGGCTTCCCCGGAAAATTCCCGATCTTTTGGTACCTTCCGCGACTTTCTGCGTGGTGCTGTTCGTGAGAAGATAGACGCACATAGATACGTTTGTTTACCTTCGAATTTTAATAGTGTAAGACTAGCTTTCATGGCCCGGCGTTGCACGGGCTTATACCGAGGGTATAACTTAATCCCCATGTTAATTTCCTCCATTTTTTTCTGACGCCAACACTTTTGTGTGGTTTTGACGCGTACGATGTGAGTGCATGACCCGTGAGTGCGTGTCATGGCTTTGTCGCTTAACATTTTCCCTTCTCTTCACAAATTCAACACTACCAATATTATTTTTCGAAATTACTTTGATTTCTTTGTTTCTTTCCTCTCCGCTTAGCCCGGCGTTGCACGGACTTTTACCGAGTGAATAACTTCATCCCCATGGAAATTTCGTGTTTCCCTCAGGCCGATAGCTCTTATGTGCGCGATGTGAGTGATTTCTTTAACTATGTCATTAAAACTCCCTTTTTCGAAATTTGTTCTTGCGTTGGTGTGGTGTTCTAATTATTAGAGATGGGTGAAAGCGCAGGTGTCGTCCTCGTCACTTGACCATGGTTGAAAATTTCGAGGTCCATCGCCAATAACCCTCGAATAGGCGAACAGTGCGAATTAAAAAATCACTCACTCAGTTTTCAGTTCTTTCGTTGCAATTTTCTGGTCCCCGGAAACGAAAATGTAGCCTTTTTAAAGATAGTTGTATGTTGAAAAAAGACAGAAAAGTAGAAATTTTTCAAATTTCACTACTATTTTAAATATTGAAGTAAAATTGTGAGGATTTTTTGAAATATTCGACACACGGGAAAAATGTTTCATGCAATTATCTTTATAAAAGAAGAAATTATTAAATGATTGTTTTAAGTATTTTGAGTGTTTTATTAAAATTTGTTTCGAATGCATAACATACTGCCATGGAAATTCACCTTCCTTTATCAAAGTTCCTGGTATGTGTGTGATTCCTTTATATAAACGTCACTACAATTCCCTTTTTCGAAGAAAAAAAAATATCTTCCAGATCTTACTAATGTCAAACATGTTTAATTTCTCTTTCTACTGCATTGTGTTACAGTGGCTTATTTGAGTGTAGAACTATTTTCCCCCTGACTCTCCCCTCAGATATAAGATTTATCTTCAAGTTTCTATTCATGGAATGTCGAAATCAATATTGCTTTAGTAAAAAAATAATAAATTTAAACAATAAAAGAAAACTATTTTGATGCTTGAGTAAAAAAAAAGTCATCATTTTTTAATAATAGATAATTTTTAGGAATCTAAAATAATAAAATAATTTTCAGGTTTTCATTAATCAATCAATCGCTACTTACAGTTAGCTTAAAAATGTCTCTAGAACGTACTGATTGGAAGGAAATCCAAACTCTCTTTAAATAACCGGATATTTATTTACAAAACCTATCTTCGCCCCATCTTAACGTATACATGCCCCATTTGGGGATCTGCCAGTAACACACAATTAAATGATATTCAAAGACTTCATAATAAACAGGTACATCCCAAGATCTGTTCTCCACGAAGAACTTTGTGTTGAACCCATCCACACCCTAATAGCGAATGTTTCCTCGACTTTCCATTCTGCAATCATGACAACCCAACGATTAGCTCTCAATCTAACTTCATGAACCAGCCTCGCCTCATGTACCGTTTGCCTCATAGCGCAACGAAGATACTACCTGATTTCTAAGAATTCCACCCCCCCCCCCCATGCTGTTAAACGTAACGAAAACCCCCTTTTCGGATTGAAGAACGAAACGCAAAAGCTGTTTTCCGTTTACGGAAACTATGTTCCACCTCCCCCCACCACCTCCTGACCGCCGAAGCTAGTTTTAGCTTAGGCGAACCTATCATTCTCACTTTATTTACTTAGGTATACTGTGTAACTGAAGTAGAAGGTCTAGCTACCGCTAGGCTGGCACTGAGGACAAATATTTATTCCAGGCTCTAGAACGTATTTTTATCCAAAATAATAGGCGATATACCTTTTATTAACAAATAATTAATTTAATAAGGAAATAATAGAAATATTCATTTGATTTTAAAAAATATATTAATTTAAATCCACATTATCTGTAAATAATAATAAAAAAATTCTACAGATAGCTCTTGAAACGTTTGGATGTTTGATTAAACATTTGTAACTGCTAAGAAAACACTATGTAAAAAACCTAGTTATAAGTACACATTCACTGAAAAAAATCATTCAAAAAGAAAATAATACTATCTGATAAAAACATTAAATTTTTTTAGTTTTTTCCCGGAAACGAAACTGTAGCATTTTTAAAAATAGTTGTATGCTGAAAAAAGAACAGAAAGTATAAATTTTTCAAATTACAAAATTTCACTACTATTTTAATTCTTGAAGTAAAATTGTGAGAATTTTATGAAATATTTGACACGGGGGGGGGGAAGTTTCATGCAATTACGCATTATTTTAAAGTAAACTATAAGTTTTATGAAAGAGAACAAAAATTTCGATACTGATAAATATTTTAAATGAATCTCAGAAATGCATTGAATGCATTTTAATTTTAAAAAAATATATTAATTTAAATCCATTATCAATAAATACTAATAAAAAAAATTCTACAGATAGCTCTTGAAACATTTGGATGTTTAATTAAACATATATAAGTGTTAAAAATCCACTTTGGGGGGAAAACCTAGTTATATGCTAACATTCACTGAAAAAAACATTAAAAAAAAAGAATACTATTTGATAAAAACATTTAATTTTTTTAATTTTAATTTTATAGTTTTTCATTCCACTCTGTGTTAAAATTATTTAAACACGTATCTGCGGAAAAAATTATATTATACAAAACTAACTTATTAATTATTTTTAATAAAATTGATTAAAAATGCTCATTTAGCAATTAATTGTGACATATAGTTTTCGGCATTTTACTTTTTTAATCACTGTTTCTAAATACCAATGAACTTTTTAAAAATCATTTTCTTTTAAATTCATCGATATTTATAAAATACAAAACTATAACTTATTAATATTTTTACATTAAAATTAATTAAAAATATTCATTTAGCAATTAATTGTGACATTCCGTTTGCTTAAATAATGGCAGCACTGAAAAATTACGTGGGAAAAATAAGCAGAAATGAAAGCTTCTTGTTAGGAATTGTTGAAAAAGATAGAAATTACTTTGAATGATTAAAAATCAGAAAAAAAACCTTTTTTAAGGCAAAAAAAAAAAAAAAATGAAAAGTACATTAAAATAACAGAGGATCATGTTAAAATAAGTATTTATCAGTAAAATTAATTTACGTGGGAAAAATAAGCAGAAACGAACAAAATGAAATTCGCTAGATTCGAACCAGAAATAAGAAAGAATTAGATACTTCGCGAAAGCGGCGCGTTAGCCAATCACGCCACGCAGGTTAGTAACAGAACAGAAAATAGGCAATAATAATGAATGGTCGGTTCAAATTGAATTTAATTTTTAATTGAGGGGATCCGTAATTTTGAAGCAATTTTTTCAATCTTCGTACATGTTACGGATAATATTACTGTACACACGGAAAAAAGGTTTTGTGAGATTACCTTCATAAATGACGAAGTTATTCAATGTGAAGTAAAATTAAGACTACTTTTTAAAAATTCTATAAAAAAAAAAGTTTTGGGAATTTTATTTTTTAAATGAATGGATCTAAAAGAGAAAGGCTTGAAGTTAATTAGTGTAGAATATCGATTTAATAACACGAAAAGTAATTCATACCCAACGATTTAGAAATAATTTTCATAAAAACGCATCAGTTTTAACACTATTTTAAAAATTCGAAAAAAATAGAAAATAATCGTTATTTTACAAAAAAATTACACCGTGTCGTGGCGAAATAAATGATCTTTCCGATTCTGTAATTATTTTTGTCTAATTTCGACACCGAAAATCGGATGACAATTTTAATATGGTGGAAAACGTAAGATTACCGCTCGGCCGAAACGGAAGGGAAGTTCCGCCAAGTAAGCAACGCAGGAGTAAACAATTCGGCGTTTTAAGGTTTTTAATTATATCTTTTTAACTAATTACAATATCGGAATATAG